>MNCI01036304.1:7817-20863 GCA_015680685.1 Gnetum montanum | reverse complement strand
CATGGCCATAAAAATCCTCATGGTAGGATATTATTGGCCAATAATCTACAGGGATGCACACTAATTTGTTTGTGCTTGTGATCGTTGCCAGAGGGATGGTGGAATGATAGCTCAAATGGAGGGGCCACATCAATGGATTCAACCTCCTAAGCTATTCAATATTTAGGGCATTGACTTTATGGGTCCCATTGCACCTTTATCAAATGGAAAGTCATATATAATAATCATAGTTGACTATTGCACCAAGTGGGCAGAAGCAATAGTCGTCATCGACTATACATCCACCACTGCTGCTTGGTTTGTACAACAAAATATCATAAATAGGTTTAGTGTGCCTCGTGCATTAATTTCTAATAATGGAACTCATTTTACAAGTGCCACTTTCAGGAAACTAATGCAACACTTGGGGGTTTAGCATAAACTCACAACACCATATCACCCCCAAGCCAATGATCAAGCTCAGGTCACTAATCGGGAGATTACAAAAATTCTAACGCACACCATTAACAAATACCAAAGGGACTGAAGCACCAAATTAAATAATGTCCTTTGAGCCTATCGCTTAACATGGAAGCTTCCCATAGGTTATTCTCCTTATGAGCTCATGTACGAAAAACTACTAACACTACCCATCCAATCCAAGCTCCATACACTCTCTACAGCCTGTGATCTTGACCTAAATCTAAGTCTAGCATAGAAAGAATGATTAATGAACCTTAACTTGCTAGACAAAAATCAATTAATGGCCTTTTCATCCAATGAAATGCATAAGGCATTCAACAAGAAACACCATGAACTCAAAATAAGAAAAGTTAAGTTTTAACCAGGAGATAAGTTTCTCTATTAGAATCCTACACATGTACCCCAACGAACCAAATTCCAAACATTGTGTGAAGGACCTTACATTATTAATGAGACTTTTTCATCTAGGGCCATGATCATCTACAAACTTGATAGCCCAAATAAGAAACCATTATTCAATATCCAACAAGTGAAACCTTTCCGTGAGCCTAAGCCAACCAACTCAACAGACACCTCAACAGATGGACAACCATGCAAAATCTTTCGGATCTCCCCCTTCTAACTCAGTCATGAGAGAGATGGCCACCCATATTAATAATTTTCATAGCTCCTCAATATTTTAATTTGTTTTTTTTTTTACAAATTTTTTTTACAACCTTTTGTTTTACATCTTTTTGTTTTTCAAATTATTGATCTTTTCTAAGTTTTTTTTTTACATCATCATTAACATATTTTCTATTTATTGCATAATCTTTTACTTTCTTCTATATCTTCTTATGTTTGATGTGTTTCTCTACTCATTCTGCTAAGAAGGTGTCAGGTACAATGGTAATGTGCTACTCGATGGTGGTATGTTTCATTTGTAATTTGATTGTTGATGTCTAGTTTCTGACTTTGAATGTCATTATTAACTAGGACATAGTTTCTTTTCATATAACAGGCAGTGAATCCACATCATCCACCCATCCACATACTTTATGATTTTCCTTGTTTTGGAAACATGCAATCCCTTCTTCATTAATGCAACTTTAATAAATTGGTGACTTGTGCAGTTTCTAGAATCAACCTTCTCATTCTTCCAAGCGGTAATTTTGATTGTAGACTTCTGTCACAATGCCCGAACCTCCTCCATTGATAGATTCTAATTCTCAATAATCAACCTTCTCATATTTTTGTTTACCCTCGCTAGCTCCTCCTGATGTTGGTGGATAAAATCTTTCATGTTCTCGTTCTCTGCATCAACATTGCGCAGGTGATGAACTTCTACGGTTAGCTACATGTTATCCTGATGAACCTCTGCCAAGTCCTTCTCTAAATGATATGCTCGGGCATCTTCCATGGACTTGTCTAGGATCGTCATCTCCCTTACATCCTCAACAACCTAAAGTTTAAGTTGAAGCTATTGAAAAGCTTCGTCTCTGATGATTTCGCAGTCGAGGATGGCTGGATCGGCAAGCTGGGCTCTTAATTGGGCAACCTCCATTGCCAAGTGCTAACAAGTAGCTTGAGCAACGTCTAGTTGCCCCTCCAAAACAAGGCTCTTGCCCCTTGCTGATAATAGCTTCGACTGGGTTGCAGTGATGTTGTCTCGAAGTTCGAAGACATCCGGAAGCGGTTGCTCGGTTCCTACCAGTCGGTCCAACATTTCTTCATGTTGGGCTGCATCAATCCTGCTACGTAAAGGTCCGGAAGACACCTGTACATCTTGTAGACCATGGATGTTTGGTATAGGTGCTACTGATGCATTAAGAGTAGTAGTAATTGTATTAGCAACTACTTTGGCTGCAACTTCTTATCCCTGGTGCTACATCACGAGGACCGTCGCCCCCTCACCATCTTCCAAGCGTACTGAGAAAGTAGCAGCATTCCCTAAGATTTCAGGAAATAACTACTAGGTTGTAGTTGATACATCTCAGATGCTTGGATTTGTTCTAGTTAGAATGGGTGCTCCGACGGTGGAAAATATTGGCCCTACCCTTTCAAGTAAGCTAACTGATTGTGCCACTTGCTCCAAGTGGCTATGGCAGGGCGATAAATCGAAGGATCATCTCCACCAATTCTGCTGGATTTCTCTCGTTGACTCGAGAGCATTTCCCAAACCTTGCGGATGTATGTTGTTGTTGTTTGCGAGCTCGGCTACATTGTTTGTGCAGGTGGTGGAGGTGGTTGCTACTCTTCCTTTATCTGTGGGAGGCAGGAGTTTTGTCTTTTATCATTTCTTGCCACGAGGCAATTGGGGCACGCTAGATGATGTCGTTAGAATACCCTGCTATCCCTGCCCATTTTCACAACTTTCGGATGAGGTAGGGAAAGGGGAGAGCTTTTCTTCCACATTTGTTCTCTACGAACCTCTTTTCAATCTCCAAAAATAATAGTTGTGGAAGACTCATGGGAAATTTCCCACTCAATGTGGCACACGCACGAGCAGAGAAGGCAATGATTTTGCTAGGTCTTACCATTAGATTCAGATGGTAAGATGTTATCTTTGTATAGACTCTCTCTGCCGTGGTCAAGGAGCTGAATTCCTTGCGCTCAACCCCATAACACCGTCTGGTCCATTGCGCCTTCACCTCTGGATTGGCCTATTTAGGAATTTTCACCATATCTACCCTAGTTTTGGTCAACCCCATAGCTTGCACTATTACTTTTGAAGAGTAAGAGACATATATGTCCTTGATTCTTACTCTTGACCCTGGCTATCGATTCGTCCAGAAGAGATATGTTTCTCCTAAGTACCACTCACCACTAGTTGTGATGATTGGCCACATCGGAGAATTCTACAATTGAAGCCTCACATCTTCTGGCGTGTTTTCAAGGAATTGTCCAAAATTTAACTCTTGGAGGACCGTCCGTTGCACCTCGTGTGACGTGATAGCATCAAGGCAAGCTTAGGTCAATGTGACCTCAAGCTGTGGTGCTATCCCAGGCGTCTCATCCCCTAGCGATTGCACACCGGGAATCTCCTATTTGGGAATCTAGTGGATAGATTCCACATCAGGTCATTCACGGAAGGGTCCATTTGCATAAGAACCCTCCGCATACTCTGGCGGTTGCACTCCTCGTCCCTTTCCCGTACGTGGACGCTTGTCCCTTGGTTGTGATGGTCTTTCATCCCTTTGGTGCCTCGGTTTGGGTGTCATATGAAAAAAAACATAACCGTCCATTAGACTATTCAGAAGTAGCCTAAAATGGTCTGTATATACCTTCTTAGTTTGACCAAGTTATGTTAATGACACAAGCACACCGTTAAGTCTCCCAGAGTGTTTAATTTAGGGGTTAGGGTCAAAGGTTTTGTAATTAACAACTAATTAATTAATTAATTACACAAAGGCACCACCCCCCCCCCCACGACTAAGTGCATACCTCTAGTTGCATAGAAGGGCAAGGACAGGTTGATGCAGACACGTAATGGAATGTAGGTGCGTTGGAAAGGGTTAGGTAGAAAAAACGGCAAAAATTCCCCTCAATTTGGACTCCAAATGATGAAAAAATGAGAAGGTGTGATGGATATATATAGGGTTAGGTGCTGCGTCGACGGGGCCGCGTATATGCAACTACCTATACCCAGTGGCTGCGTATACAGGGCCCCGTATACACAACATTGTTCACTCGAAGACCAGCGTGGACCAAACCAAAAAATACCCAAAATGAAAAATTTGAAAACCCAAATTGAGGCGATTGAAGTGCAAAAAAGGCTTGATCATGGCTGAAGACAAGAGGAAGGGATTGGAGCATGAAAAAAAGATAACATTGGAGAATAGGAGTCAAAAAGAACTCAAGCGATGATGAAATCAAATGATGTGACACTGAAAACAAACAACCAAGAAATCCAACAGGCTGGAGGCTTAACTAGCAAACCAAGAATATGTAGGTGGGTCCTCCCCATAGCAAGAAATAGCCTTATAGCCCCTACATACCCTCAACATCAGGGTCCGTGGGCCTAGGTGCCAATAATAGGTGCCACTAGTTAAGACTCCAAACTAAGAGAACCCACCAAGGCATGAAAGACCAACAGAAAACACGACGAACATACAAAACATAAAAAGGGTAGTGAGGTAAGTACGGAGAGAAGTGGGAATGGAAGGAGAAGAGAGAATGGAAAAGTATTGGCCATATGAAACCCCATGTGTAAGCATGGTTAAGTGACCCGACAAAACCTTTCATGAGGACAGACCCAAACCATCCGCAAACAATGACCTCGTAGCGATAGACAAAGTTCTGACCATCCCCCAAGGAAACAAGAATGACCCCACAGAAAACCCCCACTCCAAGAAATGTGAGAAGAGGGAAGTGAAACAGGACAAAGTTCGAGAGGATCAAGGAAGTCCCATAACTAGTGTGTGTGGCCCATAAGAGGCGGTCTAAGGAGTGTGTTTTGAATTCCCACCGCGATTGTTTTTTTTTCTTTTTACGGGGGAACCACACCATACGAAGACCCATGTGTGTATGCATGCATTCGACCAAGGGGTGTGCTTTGAATCCTCAATTTTATTTTTTATTATATTTGTTTTTTTTGTTTTTACTTTTTCTCTCTTTTTTTTTTTCTTTTGAATTTTTCAGTGAGGACCACACCATGCAAGGTCGAAGACCCAAAAACATTCCGTGGAGAGAGACGTGGAGTGGTAGGAAATCCGTAAGGACACACCAGCAACCCAAAGAATAGAATAGAACAACGAATAAAACATTCTCTTTGATGTTACATCCAATTCAAACTAGTGGGTTATCCCTCAATCGGAGAACTACGCAAGTCACACATTCATTAAAACGTTTGTTAATTGAAGGGGTTTCATGTTCCCAACAAAAGCAAAATCATGGAATGGTGAATTGGTGGATGATGTGGACTCATTGCTGAGTTTATGAAGTAAAAACGACATGCAATCCAAGGACAACCATGCAATGGCAGAAACCAAATAACTAGGAAGACGATTACAGTACCCATCGTAATGAAAATCGACCACACCAAACAATATGATGACAAAAAGTAAACAAAAAGAACACGAAAAATGAAAAATAAAAAATTGTGAAACAAAAAATTGTAAAATAAAAAGTGGTAAACAAAAAAGTGTAAAACAAAAAAAATGATAAAATGGTGAGGGGTGCAATGAAACGGGTCAGCAAGGATGAGCATCTCCCCCATGATTGGGTGGAAAGGAGGAGATGCGAAAGATAGAGTGTGGATTATTGGCTAATGACGAGGCTATGGCATTGGTTGTGTAAAGCTCATGAAAAGGTTTTAGTTGTTGGCGGTTGACCAACTGTGTTCTGGTGGGATCCCCAAGTTTGTGAATTAGCATAGTGTCCCTCCCACTGTGTTCTGGTTGACAAAGTTTGTTGGAAGGTTTCAGAGACAATATAAGGTCCCTCCCATAGTGTCTGAAACTTTGTCGATTGGGATATATGTGAGGGGTTCCAATACAATACCTTGTCTCCACATCGAAATGTGACCTTTCGAATCCTAAGATCATGTCGTTTCATGTTAGAGGCCTTATGGGTTTCATTGAAAAATAGGGCCACTAATCGGTTCTCATCTAGCATGCTTAAGTTGATTAATCATTCTCATTGTGCTAGCGGTAGGTCAAGGTTGAGGTCACAGGCGGTGGATAGTATCCCGAGTTCTTCTTGGATCGAAAGCGTTGGCAACTTATCGTACACTAACTTATAGGGAGAGTACCCTACGGGAAGTTTCCAGATGGAGCGGTAGGCCCATAGGGCATCGTTGAGCTTGGTGCCCCAATCCCTCCTATATTTGTTAATTGTTCACGTGAGGATCTTGGTAATTTCCCTATTTGTGACTTTAGCCTGCCCGTTGGCTTGGGGGTAATAGGGTGTTGTGAATTTGTGTGTTACCCCTAAGCGTTGCATGAGTTTGTGAAACATGATCCCCATGGAGTCCCATTGTCAAAAATGAGTGCACGAGGCACTCCAAACCTGGTAATGATTTTTTGTTATACAAATCGTGTGATGGTGTTGGAAGAATAGTCAATGACTGATGTCGCTTCTACCCACTTTGTATAGTAGTCCACCGCCACGATGATGTACGCCTTTTCATTTGACAAAGGGGTGATGGGTCCTATGAAGTCGATACCCCAGATGTCGAAGGGCTCCAGTGGCTGAATCCATTATTGATGTCCCTCTAATGGGGCTGTCATCCCGCCATCTCTTTGGCATCATTCGCAGAAGTGGGTGAACCATTGTGCGTCCAAAAAAGTGTAGGCCAATAATACCCTGCAAGTAGGATTTTAATGGTCGTTCTGCATCCAACATAGTGGCCCCCACAAGGGCCCTCATGAGCATCTTGGAGGACATGCAGTGATTAAGCATCAGGGACACACCATCAAACTAAGCCGTTTGTGCACACCTTGTAGAGGTGGCCGGTGATTTCCATGAAATGCTTGGCCTTATGGAGAAACTGTTGTTTCTGTCGATGGTTTCATTCTTTTGGTAGCTCCTAGGTTGTAAGGTAGGTGAGGATGCACTTGAACCAAGGAGATTCCTTGGGTGCTTGAGGATCAACAACACTTGTGAAGAGGAGTTCATTTGGAAATTGATCAGATAAAGGCTCCTCCTCTTTTGCATTATCCCATCGTAACCGAGACAAATGGTCAGCGACCACATTCTCGAACCCCTTTCTGTCTACCATGGTTAGATCAAACTCCTGAAGAATCACTAGCCACCGAATTATGCGGGGGCTCACCATTGGTTTGTTCATCAGGAACAAGATAGCACTGTGGTCTATGTGCACAAACACCTCGTATCCGAGCACAGTGTCGTAATTTGTCTAATGCGAACACCACTACCATCAATTCTTTCTCGGTGGTGTTATAGTTCAGTTGTGCACCCACAATGCTAGGGCTTGCATAGTGGATATAATATGGATGTTTCTGATCATCACACTATGTAAGCACAACTCCCAAGGCATAGTTGGAGGCATCCATCATAATGTGAAAGGGTCTAGACCAATCAGGTGCCCGTAAAATCGGAGCTTCTACGAGTTCTACTTTAGCTCTTGGAATGCGGATTCGCATTTCTTGGTCTAGACAAATGGAGTGTCCTTCTTTGTAAACTCTACCAACAGCTGGGCTATCTTCAAGAAGTGTTCAATAAAGCATTAGTAGTAACCAGTGTGTCCAAGGAATGACCGCACATCTTTGACAGTACTTGGTCAAAGGGTAATTCCTTGGATGACCCTAATTTTTCAGGGTCTACACTGATCCCTGTTAATGAAATGAGATGCCCCAACACTATGACCTCTTGGACCATTAGATGCCAATTGAGCCGTAAATTGGTGTCTATACACCTCTTTAAAACTTGCTCTAGGCGGTCCAAAGCTTGCTCAAACGTGGCACCATAGGTAGAGAAGTCATCCATGAAAACTTCTATACCATTGCTGATTTATTGCTGGAAGATGCTCAGGACAAGGTGTTGGAATGTTGTAGGTGCATTACACAAGCCAAAGGGCATCTTCTTATATGCAAAAGTCCCCCATGGACTCGTGAAAGTAGTTTTGGCCTGGTCCTCTAGTGCGATTTGGATCTGGTTATAACCACTATAACCATCCAAAAAGCTGTAATATTGGTGTCCTCCGATTGTGTCCAACACTTGGTCCACAAATGGAAGCGGGAAGTGGTCCTTGAAAGTTGCCATGTTGAGCAACCAGAAATCGATACAGACCCTCCACTTGCCATCTTTCTTAGGTACGATAATGAGTGGGCTAATCCATTCGCTATCGACGATAGAATAGATGAATCCCGCCTTAAGCAGTTGTTTGATTTCATCTTTTACAACCTGCTTCAATTTGGGATTCAACCATTTTTGTGGCTATCTTCGTGGCTTCATGGAAGTGTCAAGGTAGATTCGGTGCTGGCAAATCCTAGGATCAATGCTAGTCAGCTTAGGATAGGACCATGAGAATGTAACAACCCATTTTTTTATCATCACCAGCAACTTCTTTTTCTATTCAGGAGCAAGGGAACCATTGATAATTATCGGTTTACCATTTTGCAAGAATGCATACTCTAAGTGAGCCGGTAGGGATTTTAGTTCAAAGGGCTCTTTTTTGAAGCTCTCTGCGATATCTAGCTTTCCCCAATCATCAAAGTCATCAACGATGAAGGTTTGTTGATGAATCTCCTCCATCACATCCATGCTATCAATGTAGGCTTACACTAGCCCCTTAGATGGTTCCATGCATATTGTGCTACTAGCAGGACCAGCTGTTAGACACTGGGTGCCTTCTTGGTTAGTGGCTACTGCGTATAGGCACTGTTGAATTGGTGATTCCACAGTACATCGACTGCATGATTGAATGGATGTCTGCTTGGTAGACCATAACTGCTACACACAGTTGCACCCCGAGTCACTGTATGCGATGCATGGAACTCTTTTCTTCTCGATCTTCCCGAAAGGATATTCCTTTGAAATTTTGAGGGATAGATCTCGAAGTCCTATCGTGCGTCCACCATGCTTAGCCAGGCTCTCCCCATGATGATTGGGAAGTTCCCCTTACAATTTTCTACACAGATGACCAGGAAGTTAGTAGGGTAGGACCACCCATAAACGGTGGTCACAATGTCCTCCACCAAACCCAAAGGAACGGTGATGGATTGATCTACTAACTCGAGCCAGATGTTGCTCTTCTTTAGTGGGGACAGGTTCCAGTTCTTGTACATGTCATGAGAGATTAAATTAATCCCTGACCCTAAGTCCAGAAGAGCATTACACGGCTCGTTCCCAGCCACTTGAAGATATATGAGGGCGCTTCCTGGATCTGTTAATTTCTAGGGAAGAGAACCTACTTTAATCCAGTCAATCACGACATGTATGAGCATGATCCTTTGGACGTTGAAGTGTGATGGAGCGGAGGACTGCTTGGGCATTATGATGGTAGAGGCATTGGTAGGTTCAAAGGCACTGGACATAAGCGTAGGTGAGGGTGTGTTTAGATTATTGGGCTGGAAGAAAGGACATTTGTGTGACTTGGATTCTGGTCCACTCGGCCAAGGTGCCGATTGTAAGTTAACAACCCTCGTAGCATTTCGTTGTTATAGTTGTGATGGTATTTCTCCCTACATGGATGGAGCAGGTGACAATTAAGAGGGATGGTGTGGAGGAGTGGTAGAAGAGGGTGACGGAGGGTAGAAGAGGTGTGGACTTGGCCCCTTGGGTGATGATGATGGATGTCAAAAATATTCAAGGGGGTGGTAGTAATTGGGAAAGGCCGCAAGATTGGAAGACTCTCTTGGAGAGACCGATTGCTGAACATAGTACCCATAAGGATCTGGCTGCTTGTAAGGGTACTTCTGCTTTGGAGGTGGCATCCCCCATGCTTGTGGTTGCTACCACTATTGAAAATATTCATATGGTTGCGGAGGAGTTCCACTTGAATAATATCCTTACTGCTGTTGGTGGAATCGCCTAGGGTTATGTTGTGGATAAGGCAACCTTCGGGGTGTCTGCCTCTATGCCAAATGAGGGTTCAGGCATAAACCCCAGACTCTTGGAGATGGGACACCACAGGACAACATCCCTTAGGATGTTCATATTGGCATATGCCACATCCATCATCCTCCTTGATGTCAGAGTCTGCAACTTGTTCTGCTACTGCAACTTTCCCCTTACCCTTATGTTGGGTACGTTCAACTCCCTTCTTCCTGCGTCGATCACAGTCACTACCCTACTCTTTAGACTCTTCTAAAATCTTCAATACACTTTGGAATTTCTCATCCAAAGAGTCCCACATCTTATCCACCTTTTCCGATATTTTAGATGTAAACTTTTGTAACCGCAAAGTCTTCCAGTTCACCGTTACTTCCAGTGGTGATTCTTCGTCCTCATCACAAAATCGAACCTCCCTTTTTCTAAGAAAAGGGTCCCGGTTGAATTCTTCAGCACTCTCCTTTTTTCTAAGTCCTCTTTCCTCTTTGGCCACCTAATCAATAAGGCACTGCAACTAACGGGCCCTTAGCTCTGATAGTCGTCCCTTGGCATACACACCAAGGGTCTTTCATGTTTCAAAATGGAGCTCATCAATAATGTGACGAAGCTGTGCCCACTAAGAGTAATCATGACCAAGGCACCAATGCAACAATGAGTAATACCTGCTCATGGCGGCATCCAAGGGTTCATGATTCCCTTGTTTCCAACCTTAGATCTGCCGTCTCAGATTCACCACTCTAAAGTACGTTTGATATTTGTCATTAAAGATTTCAAGCATCGTACTCCATCTTCTGATTGATTCCGGCTTCAAGGATCGGTACCAGCTTTTAGCTTCTTTAATGAGTGTGCAAGGGAACAGCTTCAACCGTTTTCAATCATTATCGATGTTTTGCAGGGTATAGGCATCATGGAACACTTGCAGGTGGGTCTGTGGATCACAGTTGTATCCCCCTTCAAATTTGGGGATATTGTTCATGTCAACACGCTTGATCCAACTATCCTTCATATGCTTGGAATGTGAACTGCCTCTGCAATTTGGAGCATGCTCTAAGTAGCTAACAACGGCTCATCAGAATCATAGTCCTGTTGGGGACTATGACGTCTATGATGATTTTTGCTATCCCTTCTTTCATGCTGGTGAGGGCCACATAATTGGTCATGTGCTTCCTCACATTTCCCCACTCAAACCTGCCTACCACTGTCCTTTCTCTCTAGCCTTCCCTTATGACGCTTAGAGCCTAAGCTAGATGAAGGCAAAGGAGAGAGGGAGGACGGAGAAGAAGAAGAGGCATCAATACCACTTCAGCGTCGATCTCCCCATCTCCCTAGTGACGACCACGGTCATCTCCTCCAGCTTTACTTCGTAACCCACCATCCCCTTAAGGATCGTGGTCAATTGGAGGCTTGTTCTGGATGACTGACTGAAGGATCTGCGGCCCTAGGTGAATTTCGGTCAAATGAGTATCATGAAATACAGGATCTCCATCATCTTGTGGCCCTTACTAGAATAAGGGGTTACTAAAATTTTTCCCCTTTTGTTGTTCATATCTCTCGGCCTACTGCTGATCTCTTGTCCTTTGAGCTTTTGTGGGACAATAATCCCAGTAGTCATGGTCCTTCATGACATACTCTACCACTCGGTCCTGGATGCCCAATCTGCCCAAATTATGATATAGCATCGCAGGAGATGCTCGGTCTGGCGGTAGCACGATGCTACCCTCCATGTCCCGCCATCAAAGATGCTCATCCTAATGTAGGATGAATGTGAAATCAGGGACATATTCATTGATATGTTTGTACATCACCCGACATTCTTACGACACTGGTGGTTCAAATACCTCCCTCCTGTGAGAAGACATATTGGACGTCAAATGGTCCATGTAACCAATGTACCTTAATTAATTAACCTAAATTCTTCTAACATGCGAAGATATTCCTATCCTGGGTCCAATCCAATGACTTAAATGATAATTTCACTAAAGTTAGATGACGCATGCAAGACTAACAGTCCCCAACAACAGTGCCAATGATGAGCGGCTAGGTATCCCTACGCCCAACCATACAAATCATGAGCGTTCACGGGCAACTCGGTCAAAATCTGTAGACTGTAAGCACTTAACACATACCATATTTCTAACCAATGAAACCTTGTGTTAGAACGGTCATTATCATCCTAATCTCACTTGTGAAGTTCTATTTACGATGGTTAAGTGAGACTAAGGCTAATGATTTTTATATCTTTTTAATTATCTTTTTCAGTGATTAATTGAAGTGTGAAAGGTAAGAAATAAACTATTATCTAATCTCTAATTATCCTAGTTTATATTCTAGCTACTCCTAGCATAAGTATCCGGTCCCATCTTCCGAGCACATTCTGAGCATTTCCTAACACTACTGGGTTACCAGACGTTAAGCATCACTGGGTTTACCAAGTGTCAGGATTACGTTTGAGATGGTCGTACTTATGTCTCAAATGAACTACAAATTAATAATAATAATTGAAATTATAATAATGAAAACATAAATAATCAACAAGTAACTAATAAAACATAAATACCTTAAACTATTTAAGCAACAAGTAATTAATAAAGCATAAACACATTAAACTATGAATGCATAAAATAACTAAGTCCAAATGCTGCAAGGTATGCTTGAACAGTTCATCTTTATTGTTGTCACGCTAATGGGCTCAGATACATCAGTGCTCGAATAAATATCTAATCACTTTTCTTACACCTGCTACGGGCACTTGGAAAATATTTTATCTCTTGCTGGAGCAAACTGCAAGAGCTTCGCTACAACTACTCAAAAATATGCCTAAATGAGGTAGAAGGCTCTCATATTATAGGCCTGGAAGGATGGCTGCGTAAACGAGGCCACGTCGATGTAGGGTGGCTACGTCGATGGGCCTGCGTTAACGCGGCTGCGTATACGCGATCCCATATACATGGCCCAATCGACGCATTGACTCTTGACACTTCATCAATGGGCCATAACAGGACAATATCTCTTGGAATGTTCATATTTGTACACATTGCATCCATTTTCATCTTCCAAACTTGAGTTTTTAACCTCTTCCACTACAAAAA
>MNCI01036301.1:233093-295972 GCA_015680685.1 Gnetum montanum | reverse complement strand
AATATGCCTAGAGCACAAATGTGTAATGAACAACAACCAATCATTATAGTTCCATAAACTACTAATCAAGAAGTAGTAGATCCAATTGAACAATAGATACCAAAACCTGTTGAACATCATGATCCTTAAGAGAATGATGAACCAACATTAAGAAGATCTACTAGAGTACGGTGATCAATGATTCCAAGTGACTATATGGTGTATTTATAGGAGTCTGACTACAACATAGGAGCCGAAAATGATCCCGAAACATTTTTACAAGCCCTGAGTTATAAGGAATCTAACTTGTGGTATGATGCCATGAAAGATGAGATGAACTCTATGTCATTTAATGGAGTCTGGGATCTTGTAAAGTTGCCTGATGGTGTAAAAACCATTGGATGCAAATGGGTCTTCAAGACTAAGAAAGACTCATTAGGCAACATTGAAAGATATAAGACAAGACTTGTCACTAAAGGGTTCACTTAGAAAGAGGAAATAGATTATAAGGAGATCTTTTCTCCTGTATCTAAGAAGGACTCCCTTCAAGTTATCATGGCATTGGTTGCCCATTTTGATCTTGAATTACATCGAATGAATGTGAAAACAACATTCCTCAATGGTGATCTAGAGGAAGAGGTTTATATAAAGCAACCTGAAGGATTTTTCTCTAGTGATGGTGAGCAATTGGTATGAAAGCTCAAGAAATCCATATATGGATTGAAATAAGCCTCCCACCAATGGTACTTAAAATTCCATGATATCATCACTTCATTTGGTTTTGAAGAAAACATCATGGATCAATGTATATACCAGGAGGTCAATGGAGCAAAATTTGTTTCCTTGTTCTATATGTGGATGATATCCTTGTAATTAATCATAGTGGATTTCTATATGTGGTGAAACATTTTCTCTCTAAGAGTTTCAACATGAAGGATATGGGTGAGGCATCTTATGTCATGTGCATTTAGATCCATAGGGACAAATCTAGATGTATTTTGGGACTGTCGCAGGAAACCTATATCAATAAAGTTTTAGAAAGGTTTTGGATGAAAGATTGTTCACCAAGTATAGCACCCATTGTGAAGGGTGACAGGTTCAATTTGAACCAATGTCCTAGGAATGATTTAGAGAAAAATTAGATGAGAAACATTCTATATTCTTTAGCTATTAGAAGCCTTATGTATGCTCAGGTCTACACAAGACTTGACATTGCATTTGATGTGGGAATGTTGGGTAGATATCAAAGTAATCTAGGTATTGACCACTAGAGGATTGCAAAGAAAGTGATGGGGTACCTTCAAGGTACAAAAGATTACATGCTTATGTATAAATGAACTAACTTCTTCGAAGTGACTGGCTACTCCAATTTAGACTTCGCTAGCTATGTTGATTCATGAAAATCAACATCTAGTTATATTTTTATGCTAGCTAGAGGAGCTATATTCTAGAGGAGTGGAAAGTAAACTTTGGTTGCTACTTTCATTATGGAGGCAGAGTTTGTTTTTTGTTTTGAGGCTACTTCACAAGATGTATGGTTAAAGAGTTTCATATTAGGGCTTAGAATTGTGGATTCTATATCTAGGCCATTAAGAATGTTTTGTGATAATTTAGTTGTTGTCTTTATGGCTAAGACTAATAAGAGTGGCAGTTGAAGTAAACACATTAACATAAAGTACTTAGCCATAAGGGAATGCATTAAGGAAAACAAAGTGATCATTGAGAATATATGCACTGAATTGATGATAGTTGATCCTTTGATAAAAGGAATGCCACCAAAGTCATTTAAGGATCATGTAGTTCGGATGGGACTTGGTTCCATAATATAATTTGTTGTACGTACAACTTTATAGTCTTAATGAAACTCTTATTTAGTTATACTATTTTCTCATATGGTTTGCACATACAATTATGAGAGAAAATTCACATATAGTAGGACTTAGAATAAACGTTGGTTTATTCATAAAGCTAGTTACCATATAAGGAATTATGTTGAGAGATAATGCATTGTAATACATGGAAGATAATACTTACATTAAGAGGAACTATAGCCATGATTTATGCATTTATTTCTTGAATTCTAGACTTGATTAAATATGGAGACCAAGTGGGAGATTGTAGCATGAGTTATGCATTAACCCATTTTTACATGTTAGTTAACGCATCAAGGTGACCTCTATATCTACTAACATGTTTTTGCACATTAGTTAACACATTAAGGTAGTCTTCATATCCACTAACGTGTTTTTATGAATTAGTTAATGTATCAAGGTGGCCTCCATATTTAGTAACACATTTTTATGCGTTGGCATTGGGTCTCTTATTTTTTCTAATTTCTCATGGTAACCAGTTCCATGGCCTATAAATTTGTTCGTGATGGGAGAACAAAGGCACCATGAATCATAACAAGATTGTAGTTCTGGTCCCTTTCACATATGCTTAGAGGTTGCATACACCATTATTGTAGAGCATTGGTGTGAAAGAACAATCCAAATACCAATTTTAATTCAAGGCATCAATGGCTAGAGATTAGTACCATTTGCTTCCAAATTATGCATTTCTGGTTATCTATGCATGTAAATTTCTTGTGCAATCCACAAATTTTGTCTTATAGGAATATCTTGATCTTGGTGAGAATAACATTTATGGTTTCATTCTTGGTCAATTGGGCAATCCATCTTCTTCCTTCATGACTTTTCTAGATCTTGGGTCTAATTATTTAATAGGTTTCATTCCTTGTTCATTTGCGAGTCTCTACCATCTCATTGATTGGAGATTTATATCTCAATCAAAACACTCTCACCATAACCATTCCACTCTGTTTAAGCAACCTCACGACTCTTATAAATCTAGGTTTATCTTTGAACAATTTGCAAGGTCATCTTCCTGCATGGATTGACATCTTTAACAAATTATATTATTTGGGTTTAGTTGAAAATAGTTTCACTAGTAACATTTCAAAGTCATGGTAGAATCTCAGAAAACTCCAAGGTCTTGACTTGAGTGGTAACAGATTGTCGGGAATGTCACTGTCATGGCTGGGGATACTTTGTACTCACCTCACACATTTGAATATCGGCTTTAATTACTTTACGAGTGGTGTGAGTTGTTAAATGTGTTTAATTGTTAAACATGCTTTTTTTGTTTGTCCTAGTGTTTAGGAACTATCCTTAGGGATTTGATTGTTATTTTCTTCCTTTAGAAGTTGCTTCATACTAGGATTTAGTTGCTATTTTTTTTATTTTAAAAGTTGCTTCATAGTAGGATTCAGTTGCTATTTTTTGTTAATATATTTGCCTAGTTAAAGGCCATTATTAGTTGAATAAATGTGTGAAATTTAGTCGCCTCTATTTTCCCTTGTTTTATTTTTTTATTTGAGGCTAGCAATGCATAGCCTCAGAGGTTGACAGTGGTATTAGATCTTAGTTTAGAAGGCTAGAGAAAAAGCCTAGTTTAGGAGGCTAGTGAGAAAAGCATAGTGGTGCACTTGATTTAGGAGGCTCAAGAAAAGAGCACAGTAGTGCATAAATGACCTCTGAAAATTTTGTACAACTTGCCATCCCACATTTTGATGTTCACTATGAGCATTGGAGCATGTTGATGGAAAATTTCTTAAAGTCTAAGGAGTACTGACAAGTTGTTGAAGATGTGTAGTAGCACTTGTAGCTAAGGCTACACTTACAAATGAACAAAGAAAATAGCTAGAAGGATTAAGGCTAAAAGATTTGAAGGCAAAGAATTATTTATTTCAAGCAATTGATCATTCTATCTTGGAGACTATTCTTAGTGATGAGTGGCGAGGTACCCCTACACTCAACCATACGAATACGAGCGTTTCACGCACGATCCGGTTGAACTCTAAGGACTAAGTGCTTACGCGCCTTAATGGAGCACTCAAGGTTAATCAATCACTATCTTCCCAAACTTACTTGTATTGTCACAGTTGTATGGTTAAGTAAGCTTGAGGTGTATGATTTTTATAGCTTTTATCTTTTTAATGTATTATGCTAATAGGGTAAGGTAAGGAGAACTAAGGGACTAACTTTCATTAACTATTCACTAACTAAGTTCTAATTGTTCCTAACACCAGTCTCCATTCTCACTTGCCGCACACATTCTGAACCAGTGCAACGCTGCTGGGATTACTAAATGCTAATCATTACTGGGTTACCAAGCGCTACACACATGCTCGAAGCTGTCATATTGAGTGTAATTAACTAGGAGAGTTAAGGGTTGAGAGAGAGATTAATTAACTAGGAAAATATTTAAACATTCAAAAATAATTAATTACTATTTAGCGTAATCTGTATGATGCAAGGTTTATTACAAAGTTCATCTTTATTTCCGTACACAAATGTGTGCTCAAGTACAAATTGGTCGAATAAAGATCCGTTCACTCTATGACTCTTACTGCGGGCACACAGGAATTATTCTAACTATGGAATGGTAAAACTGCAAGAGTTTAGCTAAGGGTCTTAGTCTAACTCCCTTGGATAAGGGAAGTCGCCTCTTATTTATAGAAGATGAGGTGGGATGTGATATCGCAGCTCATCATACCCCCATGAATGAATGAAAACTCATGCTCGAGTTCCTTATAAAATATTGGGAAGGTATGGGATTATTGACTTGAATGACACTAATGGTGAATGAGGTGACACATGAACGGATCATCATTACAATACATGGTAATATTACTATTGATAACCACAAGAGTGAAAAGAAGAAGATGTGTTGCTGTCGACGCCAAAATTGCATCTTCCATTGTCCATCCATAACGGCATCATCAATCTTGTTCCTTGCATAACTGTTCCAGCACCAGTCCATCCTAAGTATTCTTCTAGATCCAATCCATTGTGGTATGATTGCCATCTACACACACAACATAGTCACATATGAGCAAGGATAAGTAAATCACAATATAGTTTATACCTTGCCTCGGTGTAAGGTCCATTGGCTGAGTTGTGCTATGGCAAATACGGACTCTAGAGATATAACATTGGTGACTACCCAAGGTGTAGGGGTTAGGAGAAAATTGAAAAAATTCTACCAGGACCCCCATGACTAAGAGCGATCCTCCGGTAGCGATAGAATAGAAAAAGATAAGGAATAAGAAAGATGGAGAAATATAAACAACTACAACGTCGATAAAATGGATGTCAGAGGTGGAAATGAAGAAAATAAAAGTTGATTGCAGCAATGTTTAAGGAAAAGAAGTTAATTGATCCACCAATTAGGAATGCCAGTGGGTCCTGCCCAAAGTAGGCTCATGCCCTTAATGCCTTGACAATCCCATATTCAAAGAGTCCGTAGGCTTTGGAAATGTCACTTGGAAGCAAGAGTTAAAGTCTTAACCACAAGAATTTACCAAAAAGAAAACAATGTATCAACCAAAATATAGACCATTGATACAACCGGTAGTGAGGTGGAACATGGAGAAAGAATGATGAGGAGAAGATAATAGAATGGAGTCCCAAGAACAAGGTGGTGTACAACCCCTTGTGTATTTATGGTTAATGTAACTTAGTAGATCTCATTCCAAATCCAGCCTCAAACAATCCACATCCAGTGACTTCGCATTAATACACTTGGCCAATCCATCCACTTGAAGTAGCAAGAATACTTCTGCCAAAGAGTCACCACCATTCCGAAAAAATGAGAAAAGAAAGAGTAGGAAGCGAGAGAGGGCCTTAGTTAGAGAGAACACGTTTGTTTAGTTCCATAACTAGTGCTTGTAGCCCAGATGATTATTTTGTCTAAGGGGTGTACTTTGAATTCTCACCTTTTTTTTCTGCGTGAGAACCACACCATGGAAAGACTTATTATTTTTATTAGCTTAGCTTCCTGATAATGGAGCAATGTCGGAATGGTAAGGAAAACTCAAGAAGAAAACATCTAAGCACCCAAGAGAATCGCAAGCACAAATGCATCAAATCCCCTTGAAGTCACACCCTTTTCAATCCTTGAGTCCTTCCTTAGTTTGAGAAGTGCCCAATCACCAATTCATTGATAGTTTTATTATTAAGAAAGGGACCATACAATTCCAAGCCAAGAGAGACCATAGAAATTTATGAATGCATGGATGACGTAGACTCATTGCCTGTTATATCAAAAGAACCATACCTTAGTATCAACATTATAACTCAAAGGTAAAAACCAAACATTAGCAATCAATAGAATACAGTTCATACCACCATCAGGAGCACTTATTAGGTGACGAACCTAACAACACAAACAACCACACAAAGAAATGAAAAAGTATGAACAATGTTGTAAAACAAAAACAAGAAAAGTTAAAGAAATCTGTAAGACAAAAAATGTGTAAAAAAAAAATTGAAAAAGGAATTGAGGGCCTTAATTGATCAGCAAAGGTGGCCATCTCCCCCATGACTGAGTTGGAAGGGGGAGATCCAAAATCATGAGCTGGGTCGTTCTTTCTCAAAGGTATCATGTGCATTAACTGTTCTAGATTCATGGTAAGGTTTGGTCTGTTGCACATTGACTAGTAATCTCTTATTAGGGCTCTCAGGTTTATATATGGTCATGGCCCTTGAAGAAAAGGTTGTATGAATAATGTAAGGTCCTCCCCATAGTGTTTGGAATTTTGTGCATTGTGGCACATGTGTGGGGTTCTAGTAGAGAACCTTATCTCCTGGTTGATACTTAACTTTTCGAATCTTCAAGTCATGGCGTTGCTTGTTATATGCCTTGTGCAACTCATTTGATGATAAGGTAGCTAATTGGTTTTTGTCTAGCATGTTTAAAGCTGTCAACCTTTGTTTTTGTGTTAGATCAAGATCGAGGTGGAGGTCAGAAGCCATGGAGAGTGTACAGAGCTTAGTTTGAATTGGAAGTGTTGGAAGCTTTCCATACACTAACTCATAGGGAGAGTAGCCTATAGGGAGTTTCCAGGTGGAGCGGTATGCCCAAAGAGCATCATTTAGTTTAGTGCTCCAGTCTTGCCTATACTTGTTAATTATCCTAGTTAATATTTTGGTGATCTCCCTATTGGTGACCTTAGCTTGTCCATTAGCTTGGGGGTGATAAGGTGTAGTTAATTTATGTTCAACCCCTAAGTGTTGCATTAACTTCTGAAAGGTTGCACTTGTGAAGTGTGTTCCATTATCCAAAATAAGTGCACGTGGCACACCAAACCTATTTATGATTTGTTGTTGCACAAATCGTGCAGCTGTAGATGATGTGTAGTCTACAATAGCAGCTGCTTCAGCCCATTTCGTTAGATTGTCTACGACAACAATGATGTAATATTTTCCATTGAACATTGGTGTAACGGGCCCCATAAAGTCTATTCCCCAAAAGTCGAAGGGTTCTAAAGGTTGAATCCATTGTTGCATGCCCTCCATTCTAGTAGTCATTCCCCCATCATGTTGGCAGCACTCACAAGATCGGACAAATTGATGGACATCTCAGAATAATGTTGGCTAGTAATATCCTGCAAGAAAGATCTTAATAGCCGTTTGTCTCCCTGCATAGTGACCCCTACAAGGGCCCTCATGAGCATCTTGGAGAACTCTCAGTTGATCTTCCTCGGGCACGCGCCATCAAACCAAGCCATCAAGACATACTTTGTAAAGTTTTCCATTGATCTCCATGAAGTACTTGGCTCTGTGAAGAAACTATTTTTTCTTCCTAAAGTTCAGCTCCTGTGGTGTTTGTTGAGTAAGGAGATAGGTGAGAATGCTACTACACTAGTTTTTTTTCATGGGTTGGTTATTCACTACACCGGCAAAGATGGCCTCATCGGGAAAATGATCAAACATTACATAATCATCCTCTTTGGTGTCCCAGTGCAATCGAGATAAATGATCTACAACTACGTTCTCGGTGCCCTTTCGATCGATCATCATTAGATCAAACTCCTATAGGATTACCAGCCATTGTATAATATGAGGGCTAACCATCAATTTGTTCATGAGGAACTGGATGGCACTATGATCCGTGTGGATGAACACTTTGTAACCTAACACATAGTGCCTAAACTTATCTAGTGTAAACACTACAATCATTAATTCTTTCTCAGTAGTTGTGTAGTTAAGTTGTGCACTGGAGATACTCCTACTTGCATAGTGAATGTAGTAAGGACGTTTTTGATCATCTAACTATGTAAGTATGACTCCCAATGCATAACTGGACGCGTCAGTCATTATGTGGAATGGTCTGGACCAATCAAGAGCTTGTAGAATGGGAGTTTCTACAAGCTTTTGTTTCAAGATTTGGAATGCTCATTCGGATTCCCTGGTCTACTCAAATGGTATGTCCTTCTTTGTTAGTTCTACCAATGGTTTGACAACCTTGGAGAAGTTCTTAATGATCCTCCTATAATAGCTAGTGTGTCCAAGGAATGACTGAATGTCTTTGACAGTTTCTGGTTGACAGGTGATTCCTTGGATGACCCGAACTTTATCTAGATTTACCTCTATTCTTGAATGTGAAATCTTATGCCCAAGTACTACACCTTCTTAGACCATCAAATGGCTTTTCTACCAGTTGAGCCTTAAGCTGGTTTCTACGCATCTTTTCAGCACTTGCTCTAATCGGTCCAAGGCTTGATCAAAGCTTGTTCCATAAGTGGAGAAGTCATCCATAAAGACTTCCACTCCATTTCCTATCTACTGTTGGAATATGCTTAGAACTAGGCGTTGAAACATGGTAGGAGCATTGCATAAGACAAATGACATTTGTTTATATGCAATTGTTCCCCCAGGATTGGTGAACATTGTCTTGGCTTGATCTTCTAGGGCTATCCGTATTTGGTTGTATCCACTATAGCCATCCAAAAAACTATAATAGCGATGCCCTGCTATGGTGTCTAAGACTTGGTCAACGAATGGAAATGGAAAGTGATCCTTAAATGTTGCCATGCTCAGTAGCCTAGAATCTATACACACCCTCTATTTGCCTTCCTTTTTAGGCATGATCGCTAGAGGGCTAACCCATTTGCTATCAGCAATGGGATATATGAACCCAGCCTTAAGAAGCTATTCTATTTCTTCTTTTATTATTTGTTTCAATTTTGGGTTCAATTGCCTCTGCGGTTGTTTTTGAGGTTTCATAGAGGGGTTAGTGTAAGTCCTATGCTGGCATATCCTAGGATCTATTCCAGTTAACTCAGGGTATGACCAGGCAAAGACTTTTGACCACTTGTTTATTACTTTTAGTAGTCTTTCTTTTTGTTTAGGAACAAGTCTTACGTTAATGATCATTGATTTTCCATTTTCGAGGGTCATATACTCTAGACTGGTGGGCAATGGTTTCAAATCTAGGGGCTCTTGTTTAAATCTCTTGGGAATTTCCAACTTCCCCCAGTTGATGTTTTCAAGGTTAAGGCTTGGAAGTTGGCAACAAACTTGCTCTAGTGTATCTATGCTTTCAATGTAAGCACTAGTTATTCCCTCAATTAGTTCCATGCATGTTAGTGAGCTTCTCTCTTGATCAACCATCAGCCATTGGATGTCTTCTTGTCGTGTGGCTGCTGCATACAAGCACTTTTGTATATTAATGTCTTGTGCATACCGATTGCATGTAGGAAATGCTAAACTTTGCATAACCCATGATATCTACATGCAATTGCACCCTATGTCACTATATGCGATGCACGGAACTTTCTTCTTCTCGATCTTTCCAAAAGTGTTCTTCTTGGATATTTCTAGGGAAAGATCGTAGATTCCTAGGCATGCATCTATAGTACTTAGCCATGCTCTTCCCATTATTATTGGGAAGTCCCCTTTACCGTTGTTCACTTGTATCACTAGGAAATCAGCTAGATAAAACCACCCACGCACAGTGGTAACGATGTCCTCCACCAGTCCCAAGGGAACAGTGATAGACTGGTTAGCTAGCTCTAGGCGAATATTGCTCTTCCTTAATGGAGGTAGGTTCCAGGCTTTGTACATCTCTTGTGATATTAGGTTGACTCCATAACTTGAGTCTAGAAGAGCTTTACATGGTTCATTCTTAGCGACGTGGAGATAGATTAGAGGGCTTCCAGGATCAGAGAATTTCCTGGGAAGGTGGCCAACCTTAATCCAGTCAGTTATGACATGTGTTAACATAACTGTATGCGTTGAGCTCGATGTTTGGTTTGAAGGGAGCTCCGAAGCCTTATTTGATGGAGAGGCGTTCAGAGGTTCATCCGCTTGTGGATGTAAGGGCTTGGTTGGGCTGTTGGTTTTGAAGAAAGGTCTTCTTTTCATACCGTTATCAGAACCAACAACGGGTTGAGTATTTACAACCCTTGTGGCATTGCGTTGTTGTGGTTGAGTAGGGAGTTTCCCTTGCATTACTAGAGTAGGTGGTAATGGAGCTATTGATGTGAGAGTTGCGGATGGATTTGAAGGATGGTATGCTTGTGGGTTATCTCCCCTAGGAGAAGGAGTTCTAAAATACTCCTGAGCTTGGTAGTGATGTTGTGGTGTAATGTGACCAACAAAGTCATGAGGAGAGATCAGATGCTACACGTAGTAGCCATATGGGTCTGGTTGCCGGTAGGGCTATTGTTGCCTTGGTGATGGCATCCCCCATGACTATGGGTATTGCCACTGTTGATGTTGCTCAACTGGTTGTGATGGAGTTCCACTTGGATAATATGTTGAAGGTTGGTGGAATTGCCTTGGGTTACCTTGGGGATAAGGTAACTGTTGGGGTGCTTGCTGTTTATTAAATTGTGGGTTGAGTGCATACATCCCAGACTCTTGTAGATGTGAGATTACTGGGCAACATCCCTTAGGATGGTTGTATTGGCATATCTCACATCCACCGTCATTGTTTGTATCTGAACCCACAACCTCTTTGATGATGGCCATTTTACCCTTACCCTTGTTACGTGCATTGTCTACTTCTCTCTTTTTCTTTTTGTCATGCTCACTACCTCGCTCCCTAGACTCCTCTACAATTTTAAGAACAATTTTAAACCTACTATCCAGGGAGTCCCTCATTTAGTCTACCTTTGCCGATACTTCGGTTGTTAACTTTTGGAGTCGCAAAGTTTTCCTATTCACCATCTCTTCGAGTGGTGACTCTTCCTCCTCCTCACAGAATCTCACTCCCCTTTTTCGGAGGGAAGGATCTTGGTTGTACTCTTCCACACTTTCTCTCTTCTGTAGATCACCTTCTTCTTTGGCTACTTGCTTTAGCAATCTATGGATTTGGTGAGACCTAAGCTTCAATAACCTTCCTTGGGCATACGTCCTAAGGATTCTTCTTGTTTCATGCCTAAGTCCATCTATGAGATGGTGTAGTTGATCCCGCTGCGAATAACCATGGCTAGGGTAACGATGTAACAGTGCGTAATAGCGGACCATGGTAGCATCCAAGGGTTCATGATTTCCTTGCTTCCATCCTTGGATTTGCTTTCATAGGTTAGACACTTGGGAGTACGTTTGGTACTTATCATTAAAAAGTTCTAACATTGTACTCCACCTCCGAATGGATTCTGGTTCTAAGGATCGGTACCAGCTTTCAGCTTCTTTCACTAGTGTCCTTGGGAACAACTTCAGTTTTTGCCATTCATTTTCTATGTTCTGCAAGGCACATGCATTATGGAATGCTTGTAAATGGTTTTGAGGATCAACATTGTATCCCCCTTCAAATCGTGGGATGTTGTTCATGTGTAACCTCTTGATCCTACTATCCGTTTGGTGCCTTGTGGGAACTCTTATGGCCTCCTTTATATCTAGCATGCTTCTAGTTGCGAGTAGGGGTTCTTCATGATCATCTCATTCATAGCATCTATGATGTCTACGCGGTTCCCTACTCTTCCTTCTTCCATGCATTGATTCCTTAGAGTGCCCTCATGCTCGTTCTCGACTGTCTCGTCGATGTTTCTCACTTTGTTTCCCTTTATCCTCACGGTTAGTTTCCTTATGACTACATCCGGACACTGAAGGAGAGGGTGAATGTGATGATGAAGGTGAAGAAGAAGGAGAACCATCGCCATGATAGTGTTTTCTACCTTCTCTTCGGTGGTCTCAGCCTTGATTGTGATCACGATCAGAACATTCACCCTTATCGTGTGTTTGTGTTCCTTCTTTGAACACTTCATGTTCGTGGGTATCAGAACCAGGGATGTGAATCGTGGAGTGT
The DNA here is from genome assembly GCA_015680685.1 of Gnetum montanum. Taxonomy (NCBI): domain Eukaryota; kingdom Viridiplantae; phylum Streptophyta; class Gnetopsida; order Gnetales; family Gnetaceae; genus Gnetum; species Gnetum montanum. The sequence continues at coordinate 283,894 of MNCI01036301.1, read as the reverse complement.
AGGTTCTGATACACCACCTTTTGACCATCATTAGGAGGAGGAACATCGTTTGGTGGGGAACTTGTTGAAGCAGCTTCNTCATTAGGAGGAGGAACATCGTTTGGTGGGGAACTTGTTGAAGTAGCTTTACCATGCTCAATTTCGCTCAAGACATGCAGAGCGTTATGGGGCCATTTACCCTTCGAGGATGTATGATATCTCTCTTGTCACAAGTCCCTTTGACGTTGCACTTCTGTGGGATGGTAGTCCCTTGTGTCATGATTGCATGCAACATATTCTATGTACAAAAATGACATGCCTATTCATGAGAGAGCATGAAGGAGCATGTTGGGGATTGATTGGTCTGGAGGCAACACAATGTTACCTTCCAAGTTTCTCCAACACAGTTGTTCATCTTGATGGAGAATAAAGATAAAGTCGGGTACATACTCATTGTGATGATTATATACCACACGAAACTATTGAGGAACTGGCGGATCTTGGTTACGTGTGTTATGCCGCCGATTGTCTCTTGTGTTAGTCCTAGGCAATGAAGTGCTCTTGTGCGAAGAAGAAGACATTTTGTCTTGTTTGGTGTGCAATCTACCGTTGTCTTATCTTTCCTTAAGTAACCCTAAGGGTTCGTTTGCATCCCAATGATATGAATGATTGCCTATGTTCTACATAGCGCACAAACAACTAAGTCCCTGAAAACGGCGCCAATGATGAGTGGCAAGGTACCCCTACACTCAATTATACGAATATGAGCATTTCACCTGTGATCCGGTCAAACTCCAAGGACTAAGTGCTTATGCATCTTAATGGAACACTCAAGGTTAATCAATCGCTGTCTTCCCAAACTTACTTGTATTAGCACGGTTGTATGGTTAAGTAAGCTTGAGATGTATGATTTTTATAGCTTTTATCTTTTTAATGTCTTATGCTAATAGGGGAAGGTAAGGAGAACTAAGTGACTAACTTTCATTAACTATTCACTAATTAAGTTCTAATTGTTCCTAACACTAGTATCCATTCCCACTTGCTGCACACATCCTGAACCAGTGCAATGCTGCTGGCATTACCAAACACTAATTGTTACTGGGTTACCAAGCGCTACACACATGCTTGAAGCGGTCGTACTGAGTGTACTTAACTAACAAAGCATTTAAACATTCAACAATAATTAATTACTATTTAGCTTAATCTGTATGCTGTAAGGTTTATCACAAAGTTCATCTTTATTACCGTACACAAATGTATGCTTAGGCACAAATTGTTCGAATAAAGATCCATTCACTCTATGACTCCTATTGCGGGCACACAGGAATTATTCTAACTCTGGAATGGTAAAACTGCAAGAGTTTAGCTAAGGGTCTTAGTCTAACTCCCTTGAACAAGGAAAGTTGCCTCTTATTTATAGAAAATGAGGTGGGATGCGATATCGCGGCTCATCACTTAGCAAAGAAACTTTCAAGGGTATTTGGAATTTTATGAAAAAGAAATATTGGGGGTCTTCAAGAGTAAAGCACACACAGCTTCAAGCCTTGAGAAGGGATTTTGAGACTTTGTAGATGAAAGATGGGGATTCTGTTACTAGCTATTATGCAAGGACAATGGGGATAGTCAATAACATGTGATTTCATGGTGAGAAGATGAAGGATGTGATTATTTTTGAGAAGATATTGTGTTCCTAATCCCCCAAGTTTGATTATGTTGTTTATTTAATTGAAGAATCCAAAGATGTTGATGCAATTTCCCTTGATAAACTTCAAAGTTCTTTATTAGTTCATGAATAGAAGATGAATCAAAATTTAACTTCTAAAGAGCAAGCTTTTGAAGGCTTCTACTTTTACTTATTCCTCAAGAAAAAGAGGTAGAGGAAGAGGAGATCGAGGCAATAGAGATGGCAGTAGACATTTCAAAAGGAATGGTGATAAATTTCAAGGCAAAGGTAGACGACAAGTTGAAAAATCTAAGGTGGAATGCTTTAGATGTCATAAATATAGACACTATTGTTTTGAATGCTACACTAAACTACCCAATGACAAAGGAGAGAAATCAAATTTTTAGAAGAGAAGGAGTTTAAGACTTTGTTGATGGTAGTTCAAGCCAACCAAGAGTCTTAGTCAGATGTATGGTATGTGGATACTAGCTACAACAACCATATGTGTGGATGTAAGTCTTATTTTTCTTACTTAGATGAAGGTTTTCGTTCTACAGTAAGTTTTGGTGATTGTTCTATTGTAAATGTAATGGGAAAGGGAGATATTAACATTAGAACTAAGAATAGTTTTGTAGAAACAATCTCCAATGTATTTTTTGTTCTTGATTTGATAAGCAGTTTGTTAAGTGTTGGTCAATTGCAAGAGAAGGGCTACATAATAATCATTTAGAATGGTTCTTGTGAAATTTATGATCCTTTAAGAGGAGCTGTTGCAATTGTTCAAATGAGCTCCAAAAGATTATTTCCATTAAGGATTGAAAGTGCTCAATCTTGCTTGAAGGCTAAAGTAAAAAACCCAACATGGCTTTGGCATTTTCACTATGGCCACTTGAATTTTGGAGGATTAAAGACTCTGCAATAGAAAAATATGGTGACGGGTCTTCCTCAAATTACAATTTCTTTCAAAGTTTATGAAGAATGTGTTGTTGGTAAACAACATCATTCTCAATTCTTTCAAGAAAAATCATGGAGAGCGAAAAATGTCATTGAGTTGGTTCACTTCAACATTTGTGGGATAATAAAACCATCTTCAAATGAAGGTAAGAGATAGTTGATTACCTTCATTGATGATTATACTCGAAAAAGTTGGGTTTATTTTTTGCAAGAGAATTCTAATCTTTTAATGCATTTAAAAGCTTCAAGGTGCATGTTGAGAACGAGTCTGGAAAGATCATTAAGACTTTTCATATAGATCATAGAGGGGAATATTGTTCAAAAGAGTTTGATGTATTTTGTGAGAATCATGACATTTGGAGAGAGATCATAACCCCTTATACACCACAACAAAATGGTGTATCAGAGAGAAAAAACAGAACCATCCTCAATATGGTGAGAAGCCTCTTAGCAAGAGGAAGTATTCCAAAGAGTTTTTGGTTAGAGGATGTGAATCGAAGCATTCATGTTTTGAATAGAAGTCCCACCTTTGTTGTTCAAAACATGACACTAGAAGAGGCTTGGAGTGGGAGGAAACTAGTAGTGGATCATTTAGAATCTTTGGTTGCATTGCCTAGGCACATATCCCTGATGAGAAGAGGAAGAAGTTGGAGGATAAGAGTGAAAAATGTGTCTTTCTTGGCGTAAGTGCATCCAACGCATATAAATTGTATAATCCTTTAACAAAGAGGATTGTGATTAGTAGAGATGTTATCTTTGATGAAGAGAGCACTTGGAATTGGAATGGGTAGCAGCCTATTTTAATTATTTTTGATAATGAAATTGCAGACTCCATAGCACCCGAAACTACAGAACCTAGAACTATAGAGTTTTAAGCACCAAGAACTGTGGAGGTTGAAATCCCAAAAGCCACAGAGGCTTAAGCACCAAGAATTGTGGAGGCTAAGACTTCACCAATAGCAGCAATAGCTGAATCTTGTCGTATTAAAAAAAGACCCTTATGGATGATGGATTATGAGGTTATTGGGATTGACCAATCTGATGACCCAATCACCCACTTTGCTTTGGTTGCAGATTGTGAGCCCATAACTTTTGAAAGTGTCATTAAAGAATCAAAGTGGAGAAAGGCAATGGAGGATGAAATTGAAGCCATTGAGAGAAATGGTACTTGGGAGTTGGTTGATCTTCCAAAAGGGCACAAAAAAATTGGTGTGAAGTGGTTTTTCAAAACAAAACTAAAGAAGATTGGTGAAGTTGACAAGTATAAGGCATGATTGGTGGCTAAGGGATACAAGCAATAATATGGGATTGACTATAAAGAAGTCTTTGCTCCTGTTGCAAAGCATGATACAATTAGATTGGCGATTGCATTGGCAGCACAAAATTCATTGCCTATCTTCCAAATGGATGTCAAGTCTGCATTCTTGCATGGAGACTTGGAGGAACAAGTATTTATTGATTAGCCCTCTAGTTTTGTGAAGCTTGGTAGTGAGCACAAAGTCTATAAATTAAAAAAAAAAAAGGCTTTGTATGAACTAAAACAAGTGCAAAGAGCTTGGTATAGTTGTATAAATACCTATTTTTCTAGGGAGGGATTTCAAAAATGTCCATATGAGCATACACTTTTTACAAAGATTGATATAGGAAAAATGCTCATTATATGTTTATATGTTGATGATCTTATTTTCACTGGGAATGATAGTGATTTATTTGAAAATTTTAAGAAATCAATGATGGATGACTTTAAAATGACTGATCTTGGAAAAATGCATTACTAGCTTGGCATGGATGTAGTGCAATCCCTCATTGGAATCCTTATTTTTCAAAAGAATTATGTTAGAGAAATTTTGGAGAGGTTTAAGATGAAGGATTGCAATCCTATAAGCACTCCAATTGAGATTGGCTTAATGCGAAACAAAAATCCTAAAGAAAGCAAGGTGGAGGCTACACTTTACAAGCAAATTGTTGGGAGTTTAATGTATTTGATTGCAACCAAACCCAATATCATGCATGCTGTGAGTCTTATCAGTAGATACATGGATTCTCCAAAGAAGATGCATTTGTTGGTTGCTAAAAGAATATTTGGTTACTTGCAAAAGAATAAATATTTTTGGTTGTTTTACAAGAAAGGTGAGAAATCTAATTTCGTCGGATTTACTAATAGTGATTATGCAAGAGATCAAGATGATAGGACGAGCACTTCAGGATATGTTTTTATGATGGGTACAGGGGCTATTTTATGATCATCCAAGAAGTAATCAATTGTCACATTGTCAACCACAAAGGTTGAATTTGTTGCTGCAACATCTTGTGCTTGCCAAGCTATTCGGCTAAGAAAAATTCTTAATAAGCCATATTTCAAGCAAGAGGGGGCTACTACAATTTTTTGTGACTACCATAAAGTTATCAAAAAATCCTATGCTACATGGAAGAAGCAAACATATTGATGTGAGATTTCACTTTTTCCATGATCTATGCAACACGATGGTGTTATTGATTTGGTGTTTTGTAAGAGTGAAGATCAACTCGTTGATATTCTAACCAAACCCCTTAGGTTATCAACATTTTTAAGGCTAAAAAGTTGCTTAGAGTCTGCACATTGAAATTCTTGTTAAACTAATAGTTTGCAAACTTTCAATTTACAAGAGGGTGTTAAATGTGTTTAATTACTAAGCATGCTTTTTTTGTTTGTCCTAGTCTTTAGGAACTGTTGTTAGCGATTCAGTTGCTATTTTCTTTTTTTAAAAGTTGCTTCATATTAGGATTTAGTTGTTGTTTCCGATTGATGTATTTGCCTATTTAAAGGTCATCATTAGTTCAATAAATGTGTGAAATTCAGTTGCCTCTTTTGCCCTACTTTGTTCTATTTTGGTTTTTTTTTATTTAAAGGTTGACATGAGCATGTGCACACAGCCTATTCCAATCCTAAAAGCTCTATCCAATTGCTCTCTTTTAATTTATCTAGGAATGTATTATAATCATTTAACGGGAATGTTAACGTTACCTTCCAACTTTGGAAGCTCCTTGCCAAATCTTCGAAAGTTGGGATGCAACTTCACATACGGCAGCATCCCTCAGAGTGTAGGAAATTTATCATCTCTTATAGAGCTTTATCTTTCCAATAATGTATTGACCGGCAACATTCCTCCTGAGATTGCAAATCTCAAGTCAGTACAAGCTATTTCATTGCAGAGAAACAAATTACACGGCAACAATCCAACTGAGGTATCCCTCTTGAACAAGTCACTTGAATATATATCTCTCTCTGGAAATAAATTGTCAGGTTCCATCCCTGCTAATATTGGAAAGTTAATCAATCTGCGGAACATATACCTTCATGGAAACCTGCTCTCAAGTAAAATCCCTCCAGAGATAGGAAACTGCTTTGTTCTCGAAGACCTTGTCCTGAATTCAAACAACCTGTCTGGGCCAATACCACCAGAGGTTGCCGATCTCAAATCCATTGCATTTCATTTTGATTTATCGGCAAATGCTCTAATTGGAGAAATGCCTCCGGAGATGGCAGAAATGCCTCCGGAGATAGCAGGACTGCAGAAGGTACAGGTTATAAATCTTTCAAGCAATCATCTTTTTGGAAACATTGCATCTTACATGGATAACTGGTTGGATGCCCGTGAGATCAATCTCGCCTTCAATAATTTCAGCGGAAACCTTTCCAAATCAATGGGAAATAAGCTCACTCAATTAGAAAGCATAGATTTATCTGGTAACAACTTTATGGGACCTGTGCCTGCGTCTCTGCTGAATCATTCCACTCTCAATTTTTTGAACTTCTCCTACAACAAGCCTGATGGAGAAGTTCCGTGTATCTGCAGTTCTTTCAAGAAGCTGAGATTAACAAGTTTGTCATTTCTTGGTAACCCAAATTTATGTGGAAAATGCTTTGGCCTCAAAGCTTGCCCAGAATCTCCTGAGCAACACAGCTCTGGCTTTAACAAAAGCACTATTCTGAAAATTGTGCTGGCCATTGTAGGTCTACTTTTGTTGCTAGTTGTTCCAGTGATTTATTGATTGTCAGAAGAGTCAAAACATTCAAAAGGGAAGCTCCAATGATAGGTGAAAAATTCTTGAAGATATCCGAGGAAGAACTTCAAAGGGCCACAACCAATTTCAGTATTTCAAACTTGGTAGGTGAAGGCAGGCATGGAAAGGTGTACAGAGGTGTTTTAGCCTCTGAAATAGTGGTTGCTGTAAAATGTTTCTTTTCTGCAAACCAGGCAGGGACTGAGAAAAGCTTCAAAAAGGAGTGTTGCACTTTAGGAAAAGTGAAACATCACAACATTCGAAAGATCATCACTGTGGTGTGGTCTGAGGAATTAAAAGCCCTGGTAATGCCATTCATGAGTAATGGCAATCTCCATTCTTTTCTTTACAGTAGACAAGATGCTTGATTGATCCCATTACAATTACCAATGAGAGTGAAAATTTTCATAGAGTTAGCCCAAGGACTTGGCTATTTGCATCATGATTGTGAATTTCAGGTTATTCACTGTGACATCAAACCAGAGAATGTGCTACTGGATAATGATATGATTGTCAAGCTCTCTGATTTTGGACTATCTTGCCTGATTGGAGACTTTGATGGTCCAACTGCATCCTATCTTTTGTAGTGAAAGGTTCTATTGGATATATTGCTCTAGGTACGCCTTGTGTATTTTATTTCTATGTTTTTTAAAATATATTTTTCTTTGTTGATGAGGCATGTATGCTAAATTTCAAGCAATGGTTTTTCAGAGTATGGCATTGGAGAAAGAATATCTGTGAATGGTGATGTATACAACTTTGGAGTGGTTACCTTGGAAGTCATGACAAGATTGAAGCCTACACATAAGATATTTTCAGGGGATGTCGCATCGCCATTGTGGATCTCCATGGCTTTGAAAGGAAAATCAGGAGAGGAGAGAAGAGAGACAATAAAAGATATGATCAAGACAGCAGATGAACGTGGAGGAGGAATTGACATGGTCAAAGATGATGAAATGTCAGCAGTGGAAAACATTCTGATGTTCGGTCTAAGATGCACTTGCGGCCTAGCCTAAAAGAAGTTGAGTCTTTTCTACAATCAGCCGCTATTCTGAATTCCCAAGATCAAAGGACATCACCAATAAACTTGGAAGAAGTTATTAATATGGTAGAATTACAACCTTATCTTTATCATAGAAGGGAAGAAACTGAAAGTTCAACCTTTTCTTTTTAACAATGATTCCAGGTAAGTGCTTTTTTAGAAAATACAAACCTTGAAAATTCTGTGCAACAATGATTTTCCTCTTTATGCATCCTTGTGTAATTCAATTGCTATTAATTTCAGTTGCATACTTATTGTTCGCAATGCTGACACATTTTAGTGTAAAGTATATATATTTTAATTCAATTGTCATGGAGTCCATATTCAACTTTCTTAATACAAATATAATGCTTGTCTAATAAATATTGAATAAATCCTTAAGATCTTTGAATATAATAAAATCTCAACTACGGTTTTAGTAATTATTATATTTCCTGATTGCTTACACATTGTTGATCTTGCTACTATTTGAATATAGCTTATTCCACTTTGCTCTTAAATCCCATGTCCACATAGCTGTTTTTTTATGTTTCTCATTACATTTAGCATCTCAAAGCTAAAATCAAAAGAATTTTGTTAAAATGAAAGCATTTTAAACTTTGCATTCCTAATATTTGATTTTCAAATCCAGTATTTTAAAACATTTTAACTCAACGTTAATGATTCACAATATTTCTGTCAGCATGCCAAATTTATATACAGGGTATTTGGTTTATTTCATAGCTTATAATGATATTATCTTTACATGCAGTGTTTCATGAAAGGCACAAGTTGTGGTCCATGTCAACCCCACCAGCTTCAATGAAATATCTGTACTGTTATACCAGACTATGGCTATGCAAATGAAAGCATTAGATTTTCCTTTTTATTTAAAAATATAAATTGTCATGTTGAGATACTGAGTTAGTGATATAGTTTATGTTATCCTAAGATTTCTTTGTACCATCCAGCGGTTCAATACAAAGTATAATTTCTGACTTGAAGCGACCATTTTACACTGGTTCTCATTTACAGTTTTGTGGGATCAGAAGCCACAAAAGCTATTTAAGATTTTTTTTTTCTGCTGAATTTTAATTTCAGTTTAATTTTTTATTTTTTAAAAGGAATTACTCTATATGGAAAGTAGATTCATGTGTAATGGCAATCTCCATTCTTTTATTCACAGTAGACAAGATGGTCAACTGATCCCATTAGAGTTGCCAATGAGAGTGAAAATATTAAGAGAGTTAGCACAAGGAATTGGGTATTTGCATCATGATTGTGCATTTCAGGTCATTCACTGTGATATCAAACCAGTGAATGTATTATTGAATGAGGATATGACTGTTAAGCTCTCTGATTTTGGAATATCGTGCCTGCTTGTAGACTTTGATGGTCCAACTGCATCCTCATCTTTTGCAGTGAAACGTTCTGTTGGATATATTGCTCCAGGCATGCCTTATGCGTATTTTATTTCTGCGTTTCTTTGAATATATTTTCCTTTGTTGATGAAGCATGTACGCTAAATTTTAAGCAATGGTTTTTCAGAGTATGGCATCAGACAAACAATATCTGTCAAAGGTGATGTATACAGCTTTGGAGTGGTTACCTTGGAAGTCATTACAAGATTGAAGCCCACACATGAGATGTTTTCAGGAGATGTTACATTGCCATTGTGGATCTCCATGGCCTTGAAAGGAAAATCTGCAGAGGAAAGAAGAGAAACAATAAAAGATATCATGAAGACAACAGATGAATGTGGAGGAGGAATTGACATCGACAAAGATGATGAAATGTTAACCGTGGAAAGCATTTTGATATTGGGTCTAAGACGCACTTGCCACAATGCTTCCATGAAGGAAGTTGAGTCTCTTCTACAATCAGCTGTTCTTGTGAATCTCCAATATCAAAGGACATCATCAAGAAACGTGGAAGAAGTTACTAGTATGGTATAATCACAACCATCTCTCTATCAAAGAAGGGAAGAAGCTAGAAGTTCAACGTTTTCTTCTTAATAATGATTCCAGGTAAGTTCTTTCCTTGGAAGATAGAAACCTTGAAAATGTTCTGTGCAACCATGATTCTCCTCTTTATGACTTAAAAGTATAATTTCTGAGTTGATGAGACCATTTTACACTACAGAATCCACAATTATAAGACAGCGGAGATCTATGTCAGTGGAGATTCAGAAAAAGTTGAACTTGAAAACAATACACATGTGATCGAGCTTCTCACCCCTTTCTGTAATTCATTTCCGCATTTGCAATATTTGGTTGTTTGTGGCATTCTCTTCTGTTGTCGCTGATAATATGTTTTCTGGTTTTTATGGACTCTCCTCCGAAAATTGCAAGCAATGATGATTTTAAGAAAGGATCTCAAATACTTTCATCCTGCAATCATCTTATAGTCACCGTCAACGGCGTAGGAGGGAGGTTCATTCTGAATTTGGTGGCTTTAAGCTAAATCTATTGCGTGTATATTGTTTCTGCTTTTTGGTTTGGCTGTTTTAGGTACTTTAAGCTGGTTTTTAAAGGTACTCCATCTTCATCAAAGTTATGGAAATTCAAATTTTTTCCTCTTCAATCGGTTGAACTTATTTAGCTTTCCCGAATATTTGGATTTAATTAGCAGCTCAATATAACAATTTCTCCTTGAAATATCTAGATGCTAAATTGCATTGATTATTAGATTCAAAAGGTAAAGACTATTTATGTTTTGTAGTTTTCTTAAAAGCTATGAGAAACAACAGTGAAAATTGGTTTACATGACACGATTTGACTTGTAAGACCTAGGAATTGCAGTATCAATTTTTGTTACCATACCATTGATTTGTCATCATAATGTTTGGTAGACCTGAAATCATTGCAGATCAATCTCATAATTTCCCATTTTGTCCATGGTCAGAGGCACTTAGTAAGCCCTTTAATGATATTATCATAATAATGTTGATGCATAAATTTAAGTCATGTAGTGATACACTTGGAAAACTTGTTTTAAGAGGTTACTGCTTAGAAAGTCTGACCTGGTTAAGGGAAAGTCTGACCTGGTTAAGGGCAATGTAGTGTTTTAATAAACAGAAACCATTATATTTAACAATGCTGATAATTTTAAAAGAGCAAAGTTTTAAAATTAGAGTTAGTGTCCAAACCATGATAGTAATAGATTCTGGAACTAGGAAGAAAATAACTGGAATTTAAATCAAATAACAAACGTATAAAATAATTGGTAACTTATGGAGTGAATGACATAACCAAGGACTTCGTAATTAAAGCATTTCTCTTTAATACAAATGGCTAAACACACTTCCTAGATTGAAACTCTCAGTTGGAACAACAAAACAAAAAGAAAAAAAAAAGGAAAAAAAAGAAAAAAAAAGTGGTTGCAACAAAGACTTAGCTAAATATAGAGCCCAGATCTTGTCTGCAAACTAACCACTTGTGCAAGCTTATTCACCCATGGAAGTGCACCTCTTCCAGCAAGTCTGCGCCCTCCCTATCCTTGATCTGCTCATATTACTGTGCATCGTCGCCTTCAGCGCTGTTTACAGTGCCTTCTCTGCGCAACCTGCATTGTGGCCATTCAAACCCTCGGCGACGTGATCAGTTGCCTGCCTCATCCTTGTCACTAAGTAGGTCCATTTGGACTGTAGTCCTAAAAACAAATCCTTACCATCAACCTCACTGCCCTTGGTAGCATCTCTGCTGTCGCCGCCACTACTGCTGGATGATAGGCTGCCTTCCATGGCCCAGGCTATCACAAGAAACACACGCAGCCATTGCTGGCAGAATGAAAATCCTATTCATATGCATCGTCCTCCTACCATCGTGAGGGCCACCCTGGCCATATGCCGTCCTCTGTTGCATCGACGTCCGATCTCACTAGCACTGCCATGTGAAAAGGAAATGCAGTTATGTCACCTCAGGCATTTGACTGGACTTGTTAAGCCATTTAACTTCGGAAAAGAAAATGGCGGAGGCTCTAATTGCATGTAGCATGGGCTGCGTCAACCATCCCACCAGATTGTAATACTACGAATGTTTTCCGTTCAAAATTAAGACAGTAGGCACAGCTGAAATTGCCTTAAATCCAAGATACTAAAAGACCCATGGATCTGTAACACCAATCAGGAATAACGTGTGACTCTTTCCAGATTTCATTTCTGAAGTTGTAGCATTCGTGAATGTTTATTTCTGTCAATGTTTACATTATTTAAGTTTTAAAACGGAGGTTCAAGATGTGTCAATGTTTACATTATTTAAGTTTTAAAACGGAGGTTCAATGTTCATCTTGTGATTAAAAAAATTAATAATCATTGTTTTATCTATTTCCAAATAAAATAGGTTGGCTGCAAGAGTTTTTGATAGGCAGAATTTTCAGAATATCTTTATACATATATAACCAGAAGATCTAGATTTTGCGACATAAATGAAAACCTATTCTACTTTTACAATGAACAGAAACCATGCAAATTAATGCGAATTATTGATCATATGCCTCTAGTAAATTAAAACTGAGAATGCAATTTACCTATTTTGTTCTTAAAGGCAAGGTTTTGCAATATGCTACTCTCTCTTTGGTATTGCATTATCCCATGTATCTAATGTCAACTTCACAATTCGTAATTCATATTCCATTTTTGGAGCTTTGTGTTGGACATAAGGTTAGTATATGAAACCATAGAACTTTGTGTTTACAATGAGAAAATACTCCACCCTCAAAATTATGAATTACAAATATGACTATAGATACAAGTAATGTTAAAATTATTGCTAGGCAAAAATGAAAACTGCTAAGTTACATTTTTTAATTCTCTTGGTGAAGAAAACTAATTGGTTGCCTTACAACCTTGTATCTAATATATAGCCTTTTTCCTAATCAACATAATATTTCAGCTTGTTGCAAAATTGTTGCTTGCAATTTCAATGTCTATATCTGGTTTTCTTTTTTTCTCTTTATAAATAGAGTGTTGATGTGTACATTTTGGACATATTAACACCTATAAAAAAACTCGTTTAGGGAGACTTTGCCTAGGGCGCCTCCTGTATGGGTATGGAACCCAGGAATAGTCCCAGTTGGTAGGGCAACGTGACGTTTCGTGATGTATAAAAATGTTGGTAAGTTAAATGATTTTAACAAGGAAATAAAAGGTAGTTCAAGATAATTTTGATAGAAAGACAATCATTTGCTTTTCCAATTTTCAACAATAAAACTTGTGTATCAATAAAAAGTGAAATTAAAGTAGGAAATAGCTGACAACTTGGACAAGATTAATATGACTTCTGAAGTAAAATAGGTTTTGTGTTTAATCCATAGCATAGAGACCACAGTTCAGTTGCAAAAATATAAAATGACAGAATGAAATGATGACTTAGCTCAAAACGAGCATAGATGGAACGACTTTTGGTTCAACCTTACCTACAAGTGCTTGCAAGAAGCACACCTCTTCTAATGAGCCTACAACCTTCAATTGTTGAATCTACCCATTACTTTGCCTTGAACTGCCTTTGGGAGAGACACCAAATAGGCAACAAAAGTAAGAGGGAACCTTGAAATTTTCCATTATGACTTCACTTGGAGAAAACCCCACCACCATAGCTAGCTTTTTGCTTCCTCTCTATGTCCCTCTTTCCTTGCTAGGGAATTTATAAGCATTGGTTTGGCACATGAAGAGCCACCACTTGTGCATAATGGCCATGGCAATTACTACCCACACGTAACATCCATTGTAACCTCTACTACAACCACCCATGCATAACATCTACTGTAACGTCTATTGCTACCACCTATGCATAACGTCCACTGTAACTTCCACCAATCATGTGTAGAAACAACAATGGACACCACCAATCTCATGGTAAAGAAACGCATAGCTCCCACCACCCACACACAGGTAATGTTTGTAGGAATGTGTAGCTATAAAAATGATAGGGAATCACACTCCAACTGTTGCTCAATGGGTGGTTGCACAGACTTGGCACAAGAGAAATGTGCTGCTACAAAAATACACAACAGTGAGAGAGAACTCTATTGGAAATAGAAACTTCTATTTCCATGGGAGAATAAAAACTACATTGTCATCTCATGTTCTGTTTCAATTGGAACTTGTCTTACAACTATTTGCAATAGCACCATTTGGCAGAAGTGTCCTCTCCTTGCTGCGCTGCATATGAGAAGCCACTTTGTAACTGCTCACATTGCCACCATTTTTGTCGAAGTCATAGAGGAGGTTTTGGAAAGATTCCTTGCAATTTTCTGTTATAATTCCTAGTGTCTTTGCCATGCCAAAACTAACCAAGCATGCCTCCATTCATGGTGAAGATGGACAAGGAAAGGTTAGATTTCCTACAACCTTTGTCTCTTTTGTGTATCATTTGCAGATTAGCCATAAATGGATTGTGTGGTTTTAAATTACATAGAGAAATGAAAATTTTAAATTACATAGAGAAATGAAAATTTTAGCTAAACTTTCATTGTTGTGGCAGGTAACATTTGCATCTGCGTGGAAAGCTGGATAAATGGGGAAACTTGCAGAGGAAAGGTTGTAGGATGACCATCGTAAATGGGTAGTAACAGTTACAAACCAAGAGACTCCCTGGAAACTAAATAATCGATAGTTGTGGGTAGGGAGATGGTACCATAGTTGCTATTTGAGAATATCATCTTTCAATCAATTCACACCCTAACTCCTTTACTTCTTTTTTTATTTTTGTTTTATTTTTTATTAACAAGGGATAATGATATGTTGCATAAGTGAATTTCATTGGCTTGTTAGGTAAAGGTTAATACATAAAGTCACACTTAAGTTATCATTAAACTTCTTTGTAAGTTCTTTAAATTCTTTAAATTATCATGGTTCTTGCCTAACTATGATTGTCAAACCAAAGAATGACAGTAGATATACTTTATGATGTATAGCCAACATGAGAATTATTGAGGAATAGAGCCATTTCTAAATTATGACTCAAGCTTATAACCAGTTTCATTACAAGATAATGAACTAAAACCATAGGATTTTTAACTATTAATGGACTAGAAGTTATTTAATCAAGGTTCCATGTTGGCATGGGAGTGTTGGTGTCAACACTTAGCCCCCAAACTAGAAATTGCATGCAAGTGCAAGAATAGCAAAACCATAGAAATTTTAAAAGGGGATGCAAAAGACAAGGAATCAAAATGTCCTAAAACACTAACAAACTAAAATTCAAAAGTAAACCATATCATTTTAAACATGATTAAAATAATCATATGATTAAGGAAGTACTAACCATGAGCCGCCCAACACACCACATTGTTTAATTAAGATCTAAACATATACTATATATATATATATATAATATTAAGATATTATTCTCAATCATCTCATGAATAAAAGAAAATAGCACAAGGATTACTTTGAGCTCAAGATTTATACCAAACTTAATGAAGAAGACATGCTTATCTTAGATCATAGCTAGCCACAAATTTTAGATTTTTCCTTGGGATTTTTTTTTTGTTTTTTGTTTGGAAGTTTAGAAAGGGAATGGGAGAAAAAGGATAAGGAAAAATGAGAAAAATTAGGGAATGGGAAGGGAATATTTTCTTTTCTCTTTTTTGAATTTTGGAGAAATAGGTTTAAAAGGGGAATAGAGGCTAGGATGAAGATTGTTGCTGGACCCCATCACACTTAAGAACTTATTATACTACAAATGAACATGGTCATCACTTTTTGAGGAAACATTGCCCATGGTGTACTTCATTCTTAAAGTAGTAATTCCAACATGAGTCTGGTCGATTAGTTGCACTACCAAAGAACATAGTCATCCTAGAAACTTTGTTCATGATGTAGTTCAACCCTCATGTATGTGCCTTAGATTATAAGCTAGATGACATCATAATAGGTCTCCTAAGTGACTAAGGGTTCTCAAGTGGAGAGGAACACACTTCACCTTATTATTGACAAGATAGCCATAGATCATTACACTTGAGGGCTAGGGTTTATGAGAGGGAAAATGGAATTTTCCAAGGTCACCTAGTAATTGTGGCTAACCATTCTCCAAACTCACATATCCTACATTCACATGAACATGATAAGCTAGCATAAATCCCATCCTCCATAATCCAACATAACTAATAAAACTAAAACCTTGAAAAAGATTGGGAAGAATCAATAAAACATTAAAGTATATCATATAAGGAGATTTTATATAATAGTAATATGATAAAACATATAAAACATTATACTTGCATTATTTTCAAATGGTGTTATGATGGCCCAATGCCTAGTAACCCAAATGATCATAATGATTATTAACATCATGTTGAAAAGCATAAATAGATTAAACCAAAACCAATATGATAAAAAAAGAAATGATGTTGTACTTAACATACATGAGAAATTGATGAAAATACAAAGAAAATATGAAAATGAAACTATATATAAATGAAATGCATGGTGAAAGGGAAGAAAGCATGGAATTAGGGATCTATCAAGTGTTCACGTGAGGCATCTAAGCAAAAATTCTTTAGATAAAATGCATTAAAATTTCTATTTAATTTATATTCTTGCAAATCAACAATTTTGTACACATTGGAGTCTAAGACATTTGTAACTTAGAATGGACCTAACCACATAGGAGAAAACTTAGTTTGAGGACTTGTTTGACCAACTGCTCTATCTCTTCTTAGGACTAGATCTCCTATTTTAAAGACTTTGCTTGTATTTTTATTGTTAAACTATCTTTTAACAATTTATTGATGATTAGGATTACGAAAATCAATACATAATCGTAATTCACTTGTTTGTTCTCTAATAGGAACTAAATTTGATGTCCAACTTGAATGTTTCATAGGATAAATAATTTTAGATTCTAAAAGTTTATCAATTTCTTATTTTATCCAGGTGATGAGTGGTGAAGGTACCCTTATGCCCAGCCATATGAATCACAACGCATTCGCATGTGATTTGGTTGAATTTCATGGACTTTATAGTTTCTGATGCATTAGTTCTCTAGGAAGTAAAATTTTACATTGAAGATATTCGTTATCTTCCTAACTACACTTGTGAAGCTCAAGGGTATGGTTTAAGTGTAATTGAGGCACATGATTTTTGTCTTTTTATATTTTATGGTTTTGATGCTTGAAATAAACAAAGTAAATAATAAAGTAATTTAATACCTACTTTAATCTAATGGGCTAACTACTATTCAGCTAGTCCTAACATAAGTATTTGGTCCCACTTACCGTACACATCCTAAACACGTATAACATTGTTGGGTTATTAAGCATTAAGGGCTGCTGGGATTACCAAATGACATATGCATGCTTGAAGCGATTGTACTTATGTGTTTACTTAATTGTTATTTAGCATATCTCTCTTAATTACTTAATTAGCTTAATTACTAGAAAAAATTGAATAAATAGTTGAAAAAATTAAATGCATCAATGAAACATTTAAACTATCTAGAATGCTGTAAGATTTATCAAGAAGTTCATCTTTATTGCCACACACATTGTTGTGCTCAGGTACAACAGTGCTCGAATAAAGATCTATATACTTAGTAACTCCTACTAAGGGCACTCGAGAAAATATTCTAACTTTCGAATGGAAAAATTACAAGATCTTTACTATAACTATGACTAAATGATGCCTAAGCACAATGGGTTG
Organism: Gnetum montanum; assembly: GCA_015680685.1. NCBI lineage: Eukaryota > Viridiplantae > Streptophyta > Gnetopsida > Gnetales > Gnetaceae > Gnetum > Gnetum montanum. The sequence goes on along the minus strand of MNCI01036301.1, from coordinate 266,590 downwards.
GCATGTATTTATAGGCAAGAATAGACCTTATGTTGATAGGGCCACGTCAATGTATCAAATAATGCATCGACGGGGCCTAATTGAAAAGGCCTCATTGACGTGGCCAATCCATGACCTATCATACCCCCTCAACTAAATAAATACTCATCCTTAAGTTTTTTACAAAATTGGGAAGGTATGGGATTATGGACTAGCACATGACTCAACAAGACTACATGAAAAAATTGAGTGCCCAGGTGTGTGGATCAACAAAATTATAAATTGTGGTGTTCATAACATAAAATGGAACACCAAATAAAAAATCAGATAGCACATCCTCTAATGTCATGAAGACTATTTGAAAAGATCACACGGTTCTAGGTGGTGGAGGCTCCTAAGGCTCCATCGAACCTTCTCCAACTTTAGACACATGTGGTGGTCGAGGCTATTATGGTTGTTCAACTGCTGTTGCAACTTCTAGTGGGAGGCAGAAAGCATCCAACAATACTTTCATTTTCTCCTCCTTGCTCTTGGGATCATGTATGCTCCATGTAGCTTCACCAATGTGGGCTAGAATGGGTACATCCCAAAGATAGGAAATTGTAGGGAACAACTCCTTAGCATTGATAAATTAGGCAATGAATTGTTTATGTTCAATGTTGAATGCCTTGACTGTGTTCTGTAGCTCCTAGTAGTCATTCATTCTCTTAGCCAGGTTCTTGGTAGTTAATCATTAATTAGTGAATCGTGCCTTAAGAACTTCAAGTTCAACATTTGCCATCTCAAACTTTTGCTTGGTGTCCTTGTGATGCTTGAACTTGTCCTCATACAGCAAGTACAAGTTGGCCACTTACTTTTTGAGTTCTAACCATGTCCATCTAGTAGTTGACATCACCAAGCTTTCATATTAGAGATTGGCTAGTTCCATATACTCCTTAAGGTGGATCTCAGCTTTGTTGTAGGCATCTATCCCATCAATGATGGGATACCACACCTCTCTTTATTACTAGAGTTATTAGAGGGCCTCATTTACTTTTACCTTGGCCATTTGAATATGTTTCTCATTTACTTCTTTTTTCAAGCCAACTTAGTCTCAATAGTGATCCTTAACTCTCTCAAATTTGTGAGCCTCATTTTTCTAGGCGGTGATCTCAATGGAAGATTCTTGGTGTAAGGTATGAACTTCCTCCATAGATAGATTATGATTCTCTATGATCAATTTCCTCAATTCCTTATTCACCTTGATGAGTTGCTCCTCTTGTTGATGAATAAATTCCTACTTCTGTTGTTTTTGTGCATCAACATTTCATAGGCAATGATTTTCTACAATGAATGTCTCATTTTCTTGGTGCATTTGAACCAAGTATTTTTGAATTGAGTAGGTTTTTGCTTTTTCTATGGACTAGCTGAAGATGGTCATTACCATTCCTTCCTCAGCTTGTTTTAATCATTCTTGAAGCTGCTAAGGAGCTTCATCTCTAGTTATCATAGGCCTGAGGAGTGTGGGATCAGCAAAATAAGCGTACAGTTTAGCAACCTCCATGGCCAAGCATTGGTTTTGTGCTTGAGACATTTTGAGTTGTCCTTCTAGGATGATGCATTTGCCCTTTGCTTCAAAAGCCTCGACTAGATTGAAGTAATTTTTTCTGGAAAATCAAAAATGTCTAGAATCAGTTGCCCAATCCCCACCAGTTGGTCCAACAATTCTTCATGCTGGGTTGCACAATCTTTTGTTGACAGCTCCTGTGAATGTCTACACATCTCGAAGTGTAGATACATCTAGTATAGACACAGTAGGTGTGTTAAGTGCTTCTACAATTCGGTCAGCAACCAATTTTGTAGCTATCTCTTGCCCTTGGTGTTGCATCACTCATTTAGTTGTTTCCTTGCACTCCTCCAAGTGCACTAAAAAGGAGGTAGCATTCCCAAAGATTTCTAGGAATAAATGGTGTTGAGATAGAGATACCGTTACCTCTCGAGCACTAGGATTTGATCTCATGGATAGCTACTTTCATTGGGTTGAGAATATTAGGCCTCCCCTCTCCATGTGACTAATGGTTTGAGCCACCTCATTAAGGTGACTCATTGTAGGTCAATATACAAATGGATCTCTACCACTTGTTCCTACTTGCTCCTCCTACTCATGCAAGATCTATTCTTGGATTTTGCGCAAGCGCTCAATGGCTGTGTGGGTCTTTGACGTTGTTTCTTGAGTGGGTGGTGGAGGTGGCAGTTGTTTCTCCTCTTCCTTCGACATGGCAGGAATCTTATCCTTCATCATTTCAAATAAGAGACAATGGGAGTATGCCTAATTCTATAATTGGCATGGCAGATTATCCCTGCTTGTTTGCAAAATTTTTAGATGAGGCATGGGAAAGGCAAGGTTTTCCTTCCACATTTGTTTTCTTTGAAATGCATTTTGATCTTTAGATAGATCAATTGTGGAAGGTTCATTGGAAATCTCCTACTTAGAGTGGTGCATGCTTGGGTGGAGAAGGTGATTACTTTACTGGGCCTTACTGTCAAATTGAGGTGATAGGCCATTGTCTTGAAGTATACACACTCTGTTGGTATGAGCATGCCAAACTCTTTATGGTTAACCTTGTAACACCGCTAGGTCCACTTCTTTTTGGCCTCAGGATTAGCCTACACAGATCACTCTATTAATTTTGTTCCAAAATTAGGCAACCTAAGAGCCTATGCGATGGCTTCAACTAAGTAGGACACTTGAATATCCTTGATCTTCCCCATGGAGCCTGCCCTTCTATTATTTTAGAAGAGGTACGTCTCTTCCCTATACCACTTCCCCTTGTAAGTGATGATTGGCCACATGGGAGAGGTTTGCAATTATGTCTTCACCTCTCCTAGATCATGCGCTAAGAATGGCCCAAAGTTTAGTTCTTGGAGAATTAAGCATTGGACATCCTAGGGCCTGATTATGTTGAGGAAGGCTTGTGTTAATGTGACTTTAAGTCATAGTATAGGCCTTGGTGCCTCTCCTTGCTATGATTATTTTATTACAGCCTCTTCTTTGGCAATCTGTCTAACAGATTGCACTTTGGGCTCCTCCAGAAGAGGTCCCTTTGTATGGGTCTCTTTTGCCTATTTGTGGGCTTGTTCTTGTTGGCCCCTTCCAATTATGGGTTGTTTCTTCCTTAGTTGAGAGGGTCCTTCTTCCTATAATTGTTTTAGTATTAGTGTCATTTGTAATCACAACATGACCACAGGTTAGCAATTATTGTGTAATGTAAAATAATTGGGATACCTTATCTTGTTGGGAAGGTTGCACTTGGCTAAGTTATGATTATGGTTGATTTGATTAATTTTAATTATTAAATTATTGTTGTTTTGATGTTGATAAATGATTATAGTCATATTAGAGGTTGTTGGAAGGGTTAAACTCAAAAAAATCAATGGTTTTCATTATTTTTGTATTCATTAACCCTTTAGGGAACAAAAAAGTTTCATTAAAAACCTTAAGGTTTGCAGCCCCCATGATGAAGAGCTTACTTCGATAGTTGTAGGATCGAAGAGTGGAGTGATTTGAATAAATGGTTGGAAAGTTATGGGCTCTGGAAGGTTTTGGGCTTTGAAAAATGACAAAAACTTCCCTCTTGTTGTGAAGCAAATGATAAAAAATTGCAAAGTGTTCGACAGTATTTATAGAATTTTTGTGTTGTGTTGATGGAGCCTAGTCAACTAGGTTGGCTACGTCAACTAGGCCTAGTTGACACGATTGTTAACCACCATTGACTTTGGTCAAACTTGAAAAATACAAGGATTTTTTGAGTGAAATAGGAGTCAAATGAAAGCCCAAAAGCCACAAACATGATGAAAATAGTAGAAGAGGATGTTGGAGGTTAAAAAGTTTAAAAAATTGAAAAAATGGTTGGAGATTGAAGTTCTATAAAGGTTTTAAGGAGCATAGAATTGGATGTACCATGGGGCATGTGAAAGATAGGATTGTAGCAGTGTCTAAGGTAAGGGAATTAACTATCTAAACTAAGAGATATGCAAGTGGATCCTCCCCATAGTAGGCACATGGCCCTTTTGCCCTTGCATAACTTGAACTAAGGAGTTCATGGACCTCCAGTCAATTAATGATCATGAAAATTTAAGGACCGACCAAAAAGAATCTATCCAAGAATTCTAACACATCAAACAAAGACATCGAGCATAACATGAAAATCACCAATGAGGTGAGTTACGGAAAACATAGATGAATGATTGAGAAGGTGGGTGGAATCCTGAATTGAGGTCATAAGAAGTCCCTTGTGGAGTTTGTGTTTAAAATGACCTAAGAAGATCCATCCTTACTCAAGACCAAAACTAACCTCTTTCAGTGACTTCACATCACAACTTGAAGATCGATCCACGCCCTCAAGACACAAGAGTACCCCCATAAAACAACCACCATTCCATAAAGAGAAGAGAAGAAAGTAGAAAGTGAGAGAGGGCCTTAGTTAGAGAGGACCTTTAGGCATGGGTAACATATCTTTCTAGTCCCATAACCAGTTCTTGTAGCTTGTTTAATTGTCTAAGGGGTGTGCTTTGAATTTTCATTTTGTTTTGTTTTTTATCTTTTTGGATGGGAACCACACCATGGAAAGACTTTATTCGATTTCCTGTTATTGGACGACATGGAATGGTAAGAAGTTTATGAAAACACTCAAGCACCTGAGTAAGTAGAAAAGTACAAAGAGTATTGAGTCCCCTTAAAGTCACACCCTGTGCAAACCTTTGAATCCTTCCCAATTCTAGAAACTACCAAGGTCATCAATTTATTAATAATTTATTTAATGAAAGGAACCTCCAACTTCCAAAAAAAGGAAAGCCATAGAGTTTGTGAATGGGTGAATGTCGTGGACTCACTCCCTATTCCATAAAAAATAAATCATGTCTTAGTCATCAGACATCAAAATTCAAAAATAGAAACCAAACATTAACAATCACAACATTAAGCATAAGCCATTATGAGTAAATAGCAACATTGGCACTGTGTCCTACAATAATAAAGCACTTTTATTTGCAAAAATAGTGAAAATTCACACACAAAAAATAAAGTAAAATATAAAATATATAAGAAAGTATAAAATATTTAAGAAAGATAAAACATACTAACAATGTTGTAAAATAAAAAATTGAGAAAATTAATAGAACAAAAAACTAAAAAGAGGTAAAAATCAACAAAGTGTAAAACAAAAATGTGTAAAATAGAAAGTGAAAAACTAAGGGGCCATGTGTGTGGTTAGCATGGATGGCCATCTCCTCCATGACTAAGTTGAAAGGAGGAGACACAGAATATAGAGCATGGTTGTCCATCCGATGAGGTAGTAGTTGCACTGGCTTATCTTAGCTCTAGGAAAGATTTCACTTGTTGGATGTTGACAAACTGCTTTTTGTGTGGGCTCTTAGGTTTGTAGATTAACATGGCCTCAGAGGGAAAGGTTTTATCAATTATATAAGGTCCCTCCCACAACATTTGGAATTTTATTTTCTAGGGTACATGTGTGGGATTCCAGTAGAGAACCTTATCTCCAAGTTGAAATTTTACTTTCCATATTTTAAGGTCATGACATTGCTTGTTGAATGCCTTGTGCACTTCATTTAAAGATAGAGCCACTAATTAATTTTCATCTAGCACATTTAGGTTGATCAATATTTGTCTTTATGCTAGGCTTAGGTTAAGGTTCAAGTCACAAGCTATTGAAAGTGTATAGAGCTTAGATTGGACTAGAACTGTTGGAAGTTTTCCATACACTAGCTCATGGGGAGAGTAGCCTATGAAGAGTTTCCACATGAAGTGGTAGGCCTAGAAGGCATTGTTAAGTTTTGTGCTCTAGTCTCTTCTATATTTGCTTATGGTCTTTGTTAGGATCTTTGTGATTTTCCTATTGGTGACTTTTACTTCACCATTGGCTTGGGGGTGATAGGGTGTTGTTAATTTATGTTTGACCTTGAATAGTTGCATGAGTTTTTTAAAATTAGCACCTATAAAATGATTTCCATTGTCAAAAATTAGTGCATGTGGCACCCTAAACCTATTTACCACATTTTGTTGTATAAATCGAGTAGCAGTGGATGATGTACAATTGGTGATGGCTACTAATTTTTCCCATAGTTTACTACGATGATGTATGCCTTTCTATTGGACATGGGTGTGATGGGACCCATGAAGTTAATGCCCCATATGTCAAAGGGCTCTAGTGGTTGAACCCACTATTGAGGACCCTCCATTCGAGCAGTCATCCCAGCATCTCGTTGACAATGCTCACAAGATCAGACAAATTGGTGGGTATCCTTGAAGATTGTAGGCCAATAGTATCCTACCATCAGGATTTTTATGGGCGTGCATCTCCCAACATAGTGGCCTCCACAAGGGCCTTCATGAGCATCCTAGAGAATGCGTAATTGATTTGCATTAGGGACACACTAACGAATCAAGCCATCAATGCACACCTTGTAAAGGTGTCCATTGATTTCCATGAAGTACTTTCCCAGNACACCTTGTAAAGGTGTCCATTGATTTCCATGAAGTACTTTCCCAAATGAAGAAATTGTTATTTCTTCCTAAAGTCTAGATCTTGTGGCATCTCCTAGGTGAGAAGGTAAGTGAGAATGGTATTGTACCATGTTGTTTCTATGGGAACTTGGTCATTTATTGCTCATGTAAAAAGGACTTTATTTGGAAATTGATTAGAGAGTGGGCTCTTCCCCTATTTCTTATCCCATCTTAATTGAGAGAGATGGTCAATGACCAGATTCTTAGTTCTTGTTTGATCTACTATTGTGAGATTGAATTCCTGCAAGATCACTAGCCACTGTATGATACGAGAGCTCACTATTTGGTTTGTTCATTAGGAAGTATATGGAACTATGATTTGTGTGCACAAACATCTTATAGCCAAGTACACAATGCCTAAACTTTTTGAGAGCATACACCACTACCATTAGTTCTTTCTCAATCATGATGTAATTCAACTATGCATCCAAAATGCTTTGACTCACATAGTGAAAGTAATATGGGTGTTTCTTATTATCCAACTATGTAATCACATTTTCCAAGGCATAATTAGATGCACTGGTCATTATGTGAAATGGTATGGACTAGTCTATTGCTCGTAGAATTGGAGTTTTTATGAGTGTTTCCTCTAGTTGTTTTAATGCATGTTCACACTCGTTGGTCCAGATGAATGAAACATCTTTCTTTGTAAGCTTGACCTGTGCAATCTTAGAGAAATTCTCTATAAACCATCAATAGTATCCAATGTGTCCAAGGAATGATTAGATGTCTTTAATTATCTTTAGTTGGCATGTGATTTCTTGGATGACTCCTATCTTTTTTGGGTCTACCTCAATCCTTGCCCGAGTAATTCTATGCCCTAGTACTTGCCTTCTTGGACCATTAAATGACTTTTTTGCCAATTGAGCCTAAGGTTTGTTTAACACATCTTTTCAGTACTTACTTAAGGTAGTCTAGGGCTTTCTCAAATGTAGTTCCATAGGTAGAGAGTTTATCCATAAAGACTTCTACCCCACTACCAATCTATTGTTGACAAATACTAAGGACTAGGCATTGGAATTTTGCAGGGGCATTGCACAGACCAAAAAACATCTTGTAATATGAAAAATTTCCCCAAGGACTCATGAATGTTATTTTGGCCTGATCCTTTGGCACAATTTGGATTTGGTTATAGCCACTATAACCATCCAAGGAGCTATAATAACAATGCCCAAATATAGTGTCCAACAACTAGTCCACAAATGACAATGGAAAATGATCTTTAAATGTTATCATATTCAACAACCTAAAGTTGATGTAGACCTACCACTTACCACCTTTCTTTTTGCATAATTATGAGTGGGCTATCCCACTCACTATTTGCAATGGGATAAATGAACCTTACCTTGAGGAGTTATTCTATTTTCTCTTTGATGATCTACTTCAACTTGGGGTTCAACTATTTTTGTTCATGGCTAGGTTGGTGTAAATGTGATACTGGCATATCCTTAGATCAATTCTAGTTAGCTCAAGATATGACAAAGCAAAGGTTGTTAGCCATTTGTTAACCACCTTCAACAACTTATCTTTTTGTTTAGCACAAGATTTGCATTGATAATAACTAGCTTACCATGATCTAAAAATGTATACTTTCTATCAGATGATAGAATTTTTAACTCTAGGGGTTCTTTCTTAAAACTATCAGGAATTTCCAGCTCTCTCCAACAGGTATCATCGTCTTCATCATCAGAGAGTTGGTGATAAGCTTGCTTAAGTTTATCCATGCCTTTGACATAGACACATCAAGCTCTCAGAGGGTTCCATGCATAATGTGCTACTATTAAAGTCAGCTATTAACCACTTGGTGCCCCCCTATTTTGTGGTTGTTGCTTACAAGCATCTTTGGGTATCTATTTCATGTGCACATTGATTGCATGCTTTGATGAATTTATTGTTAATGGACCAAATTTTCTGCATGTAATTTCACCTATTATCACTGTATGCAATGCATGGAACTCACTTTTTCTTAAGTCATCCAAATTCATTTTCCTTGGAGATTTCCAAGGAGAGGTCCTTAATGTCAATTCGTGCATTAACAGTGCTTAAGCATGCACATTCCATAATGATGGGGAAGTCACCTTTGTAGTTCTTTACCTTGATCATAAGAAAATTAGTTGGATAAGACCACCCACAAACTAATGTCATGATGTCCTTCACTAATATTAAAGGGACAATGATTAATTGGTTTGCCAATTCCAAATAGATATTTCTCTTCTTGAGAGGTGGTAGGTTCCAAGCCTTGTACATGTCATACGAGATGAGATTGACATCAAAACCAAAATGAAGAAGAGCCTTGCATGGCTCATGTCCTACGATCTACAAGTAAATAAGAGGACGTCATGGGTTAGATCGTTTCATGGGAAGGTTTCTAGCCTTGATCCAATTAAAAATGGCATGAGTTAGCATCATGGTGCGGATCTGAGGCAACGTTTGATTTGAAGGGCTCTTGAATGTGTTTGAAGTAGAGGATGTGGGTGTTGGAGATATAGGATGACAAAATGCATTAGGTTGTAAGGGTTTGGGAGGATTTTTAGGTTGAAAAAATGATCATTTCATAGATCAATTATCCAAATCACTTGGCTGGAAAACTGGTTATAAATTTATAGCCCTTCTAACATTTCATTGTTGCACTTGTGGGTAAATTTTTTCCTGCATGGATAGAGTAGGAGGTAATTGGGTTTAGGGTGGAGCGATGTATGCAGATGGATGCAAAGGGTGGTATTGATATGGATGCTCTCCTTGAGTAGATGGTGAATGAGTTCAATGATACTCTAGAGGGTAATAGTGATGCTAGAATGAGGCTTGGTTGGCCAAACTTCATGGAAAAATAGGTTGCTGAATATAGTACTTTTATGGGTTTGGTTTCCTGTAAGGGTACTATTGTCTTGGTGGTGGCATTCCCCACAATTATGGTTGGTGCCATTATTGGTATTGCTCATACGATTGTGGTGGTGCTCCACTTGGATACTAAACTTGATGTTACTGGTAGAACTACCTTGGATTTCCTTGAGGATAAGGTAATTATCTGGATGCTTGCCTCCTTACTAGTCAAGGATTCAGTGTGTACACCCCAAACTCTTATATGTGTGACACCATAAGGCAACATCCCTTTGGATGTTCATATTGACAAATGTCACATCCAACATCATCCTAAGAGTTTGTCTCCACAACTTCTTCTACTACAACAGCTTTGCCCTTACCTCTTTGGTAGGCATGTTAGCTTCTTTTTGCCTCTTGCGGTTATGATCAATATTATGCTCTTTGGATTCTTTAGTAATCTTCATAGTAGTTTGGAATTTTTCATCCAAAGAATCCCATAGTTTATCAACCTTTACCAAAATTTTAGAAATAGATTTTTGGATGGGCAAGGTTTTTTTGTTCACCACCTTGTTGAGTGGTGACTCCTCCTCATCATAGAATCAGACCTTGCTTTTCCTAATGGAAGGATTCATATTATATTCTTTTGCACTTTTACTTTTTTGCAACTCTCATTCTTCTTTTACTACATACTCTAGTAGCCTTTGTATATGATGAGCTCTTAGTTTGGATAGTCTCCCTTGGGCATATACCCCAAGAGTTCTTTTGGTTTCTACTCTAAGCCCATCTATGATGTGGCAAAGTTGTTCCCTTTGAGAATAACCATGGTTAGGGCATCGATGTAAGAGAGAACAGTATATATCCATGGTGGCATCCAAAGATTCATGTATTTCTTATTTCTAGCCGTGTATTTGCCTTTTCAGATTGGACACTATGGAGGACATCTGGTATTTATCATTGAATAACTCAAGCATTGTACTCCATCTACAGATAGATTTTGGCTCCAAGGATTGGTACCATCTTTTTGCCTCTTTAATGAGGGTCCTAGGGAATGGCTTGAATTTTTGCTAGCCATTCTCTATGTTTTATAAGGTGTAGATATAGTGAAGGGCTTGTAGATGGTTTTACGGATTAGAATAATATCCCCCTCAAATATTAGGATATTGTTCATGTATAAGCATCTAATCCAATTATCCTTCACATGCCTAGTTGGGATTTGAACTACCTTTGCAATGTTAAGCATGCATTGAGTTGCTAGTAAAGGCTCATCATCAACATTATATCATTGTCATTAATGATTTCCTTTGTTGCCCCTTTGATTATTGTGGGCATGGTGGCCAGTATTATTATTTTTCTATCCACCTCCATCATGATTGTTTCTTCTACGATGTTTTTCAGAATCAGAAGAAGAGGAACAAGAAGATGCAGATGAAAAGGATGAAGAGGAAGGAGGACCACCACCACCATGGTATTTACCAACTCCTTGTCAGTTTTCATGGCCACATTCATAAGGTTTCTTATCATCTTGATGCTTTTCCAAGCCCTTGCCTTGATTGCTATCTTTTCTTGAACCTGGTTTGTTGATAGTGGAATGTAGATTAGGTTTACATCCCCATCACCAGTATCAACAGATGGAATATTTTCATGTTAAGAGCCTCTAGAGAAAGGGCCCTCATTATTATCCTGGTTTAGTAAGAATAAGGGATTGGTGAATTGTTTCCCCTTCAGCATTATGTTTTAGTGGGATGGTAGTTCTGGTAGTCGTAATCATGCACAATGTACTCCTCTTGAAGATCATGGATTCCTAACTTCACAAGATCTTAAAGCAACATCATGGGCATAGATTGATTGAGAGGAATTACAATGTTGCCTTCCATACCATGCTAATGAGACGCGGTTTACACTACGCGATATCGCGGCCGACAAGATATCGCGTCTTCTCCTGCGATATCGCGTACGCGATATCGCGTCGCGTCGCCATTNAACATATTCCTAGAGAAGAAAATTATGTTCCTGATGCATTAGCTCAAATGACCACTACTTTAGATGTCCCTTTTAGACACAATGCTTGGGATTCTAAAAGAATTATTGAAAAGGCTAACTCCTATTCTATTCCAGATAATATCTTTCCTTTCCAATTTTTGATGATCATCATATTCATGAATTTTTCTTCTCCAAGGGTAAATTTAGTAATTAATGCTTTAAAGCTTTTTAAATTAATGAAGAAGCTATGTCAAAGGATGTCATATTTTCAAATAAAATCTCTCCTAAAATGGCAACTAGAGACGCTTTATTTGATGACTTACATACTGAAACTAAACCATTTAGACAAAAACTTAGACCTATTAGACCTCACATTGAAACTTGGTAATGAGTTGTGAATTGGCTGTGTTAATGAGGCCTCATCGACTAGGCCTCATCGATGCATCATTTGATGCATTGATGTGGCCATGTCGATGCAAGGTTTATTCTTGCTTATAAATACATTCCAACCCTCCATGTTTAGGCATCATTTAGGCATAGTTGTAGTNGTCGATGAGGCCTCATTAACACAGCCAATTCACAACTCATTACCAAGTTTCAATGTGAGGTCTAATAGGTCTAAGTTTTTGTCTAAATGGTTTAGTTTCAGTATGTAAGTCATCAAATAAAGCGTCTCTAGTTGCCATTTTAGGAGAGATTTTATTTGAAAATATGACATCCTTTGACATAGCTTCTTCATTAATTTAAAAAGCTTTAAAGCATTAATTACTAAATTTACCCTTGGAGAAGAAAAATTCATGAATATGATGATCATCAAAAATTGGAAAGGAAAGATATTATCTGGAATAGAATAGGAGTTAGCCTTTTCAATAATTCTTTTAGAATCCCAAGCATTGTGTCTAAAAGGGACATCTAAAGTAGTGGTCATTTGAGCTAATGCATCAGGAACATAATTTTCTTCTCTAGGAATATGTTCAATGGATATGTCATTAAAATTTGGCACACCTTCTAATGTTTTAATGGTTAGGATCTCATTTATATCTTTGTTCTCTCCTAATGGTGGGAGGCCTTCCAAAAGAAATCTTTTCCATCATGTTGATGATAAGGCAAGGCATTTTCATAAATTTCTTCACAGTCTCTAAAACTTTGATGGTGTTGGGTGGAATCTATATGAGAAAAAGGATTTATTTCTGTGATTCAACTCACATGTTATTTATAGCATTTTTGTCAAGTCTAACTTTAGTAACTCCAATATAAAGTTTAGTATTTTGATTTTCTAAAGATTGATTTTGTTGAGTAAAAGATGTTACCACTTGTTTATAAAAAGGTTCTTTTAGTACAACCATATATTCAAATTTTCCTTTAATAGGAATTAATAATTCTAAGACATTTGACTTAAAGAAGCCCCTAAACTTGGCTCAAAAAGTTCTAGATAGTAGCACTCTATAAGTGGATGACATATCAACTACTAAAATATTTGTATAACATGTAAAAGTAGGGTATTGTTTATGTTGTACTTTTACTCCCTTTAATGATCCTATCATAGGTACATTAGATCCATCAAGTTATATCACACTTCTTACTTGTGGTAGCATTTGTGCTCCTAATATTTTACATACCTCAAGTGGCATGATGCTAACAGTTTCTCTAGAACCCATTAAATAATTATGAACATTCTTTTCGAAAATGATCAAAGTTGTTAAGAAAGGTGGTTGATCTTTCTTATTAGGCATAAAATTTCTTGTGTTTTGTATTAAGAAAGCATTAGGGCTTTATACAAAATGAACTTGTCTTTTAATCATTAAATATTTTTATTTATTAGTCTCAGGTGTTTTAACTATCCTTTGGATCACATCTTTCATTTCATTAAAATGTAAGAGATCATACATTGAAATATTGGCTTTACCTCTTTTCAAATCTTCAACTAGGTCATAAACTTTATGTTCATCTTTTACTTTAGGTTGAGGAGGACTTCTTCTAAGTATAGAAGGTGAGTTCAGTTGTTGTGGAACATTCACCTGAGAAGGTCCAACTTAATTATTTGTGTTATTTTGGTTAGGGATTCTTTTATTGGAAGGGGTATAAGAGTTATTCCTAGTTTGTTATTGAGTAGTATTCATAACATCACTAAGTCTATGATAACGAGTGTTATGTGGGATGGGATCACTTACCATGACTTGTTCTAATGAGGGAACTTCTTCATTTTTTTTCATGAGGTATGTTCAAGACCATAATTGGGGTTTTTCCATTTTGTTGACTTTAGGCATTGTCATCATATAACGCTAAAAATTAAGATCATGTTATCTTAGAATGTTGCCTAGTTTTATAAAGATGACAATAATCATTACTAATTAATGTGCTTGATTTTTTAGATGCTATAGGGGCTTTATTATTATTTTGCTTCAATTCAACTACTTCATTGGAAAGCTTTTAAAGCTGATGAGTGGCGAGGTACCCCTACACTCAACCATATGAATACGAGCATTACACATGCGATTCGGTAGAATTCCAAGGACTAAGTGCTTAAGCGCCTTATGGAACACTTAAGGTTAATCAGTCACTGTCTTCCCAAGATCGCTTGTATTTGTCACGGTTGTATGGTTAAGTGAACTTGAGGTACATGATTCTTATGTCTTTTATGGTTTTATTGCCTATGCTAAGAGGGGAAAGGGTGAAGAGACTAAGTAACTATCTTTCATTAACTAGGCTTTAATTGTCCTAGCATCAGTATTCGTTCCCACTTGCCGTTCACACCCTGAACCAATGCAATGCTACTGGGATTACCAAACATTGTTTGTTATTGGGATTACCAAGCGTAACGCACCTGCTCAAAGCGGTCGTATTGAATGCACTTAACTATGAGAGTTGAGGGTTGAGAGAGATTAAGTCCTTAAAGAAGCATTTAAACATTTGACAATAATTAAAGTCCTATTTTGCTTATTCCGTATGCTGCAAGGTTTATCCAAATGTTCATCTTTATTGTCGTACACAATTGTGTGCTCAAGTATAGAATTGCTCAAATAAAGATCTGTTCACTTTGGGACTCCTACTGCAGGCACATAGAAATTATTTTAACTATGGAATGGTAAAATGGCAAGAGTTTGGCTAAGGTCTAGATTTAGATGGAGAAACAAGGGAGAGCCACCTCTTATTTATAGAACTAGTGAGGGGTTGCGATATCGCGTACACGATATCACAAGGACCGATGTGATATCATGTCCCATCAAAAGCCAAGTTAATATTGGTGTCATTTGGTTTTCTGTTTGACAAGTAGATGGATTAAGATCATTTGGATTTATGATGGATTGGATTAAAGCTTTTGATTGATCATCACTTAAATTGACATTTGGTGGTAAAAATGAAGAAGATGTGGGACCTTGAAAACAACTACTTGTAGGTTGAGTCACTTGAAGGGGAGTGAAAGTTTGGAACAAAGTATTATTCATTGGGAAAACTCATGATGGTAAAGGGGTAGACTGTATAGGATTGCTAACATTCATCATCTCAAATTGAGTTTGAATGCTATTTATCAAGGTAATTTCTTTTAACTTAACAGCTTTAGCCATTGCTCTTTGTATTTCCATTATGTTGGGATTAGATTTAATGGAATAGGCAAAAAATGGATAAGAATAACATCAACTTGCGAATGCATTTCATTTAACACATAAGCATGTTCATGGAGGAATCTTAGATTATAATTATAGACGTTTTTCCTAAGTAGTTTTCTTAGGCTTGTGAAATTGCTTGATGTTAAGGTAAGGCTAGTGAACTTATTGAATTGGAGTAGGAACTTATTTTTAAACTCTTGCTATGAGTTGATATAAGCATTATGAAGCATCAAAAACCATTGGCTAGCTTTGCTCTTAAAATTTGTCACAAAGACCCTACATGCTATGTCATTTTGGATAATGTTATGAATGTTTAATAAGGCTTTGAAACATTGTATATGTTGATGGGCATCAATAGTTGGGGATGTGGGATCAAAGAACAAATTTATGTTTAGAAGTGATTTTGGAATATTGTGATAGTTTGTGAAGTTAAAGGGGTTGCTCACCAAGGGAGCTGAGGGTTGATTGGCTACCATCCTAGTTCGAATTCTTCTAGGGATAGAACTTGGAAATTGTGAAGCTCATTGTTTTCTTAAGTGAAATGACAGGTAGCGCATCAATTAGGCGTAGGAGAAAAAGCTCTTTGTTGAGTTTTTCTATGGGGAGGTTGGTTCATAAAATGAAAAAGAGCAAGAAATGTATAAATGCTAATAAATAGTAAAAATTACTACTAAACTATAAATATTAAAGACAATAGAAAAACATTCACATATTATATTTTTTAAACTTTTTTATTATATATATATTATATATTTTTTTAAAAAAAAGAAAAATTGAAATTGCAATAAAAGAAAAACTAAAATTGCGATATATAAAATTTAAAACTAAAATAAATAGGAGTATTAAGAAACAAGAACAAAGATTTTAGAAACTGTAAATGGGAACAACAATTTCCAAGAACCGAAAAGAAGAATTTTTAGTAGGCAATAGTAAAGTAGATAACAACAAAAATAGAAAAGTAAATTTCAAGGAAGTTGAAATAAGGAAAATTGAAGTTTCGAAATAAAAATGAAGTAAAATAAAAATAAAAAGGAAATGAGACAATATTAAGGAAAAAAATAGAATAGTGATAGAATTAGGAACAGGAAACAAAACAAGCCCTTTTTCTAGCATCAAAAAAGTGTTGATGCATAAATTTTAGATACATCAACACTCGAAATAACTCATTTATGACAACTATTACCTAGGGCACCTCTTATATGGGTACGAGAACCCAAGAATAGTTTCACCTGGTAGGGTAACATGATGTTTTGTGACGTATAAAGATGTTGGTAAATTAAATGATTTTAACAAGGAAATATAGAAGGCAGTTTAAGATAATTTTGATAGAAAGGCAATCGTTTGCTTTTTAAATTTTTAACAATAAAACTTGTGTATCAATAAAACATGAAATTAAAGCAAAAAATTACTGACAACTTGGACAAGATTAATTTGAGTTTTGAAGTAAAATGAGTTCTGTGTTTAATCCATAGCATAGAGACCATAGTTTAGTTGTAGAAATATAAAATAATAGAATGAAATGATGACTTAGCTCCTGAGCATAGATGGAACAACTTTTGGTGTAGCCTTACCTACTAATGCTTGCAAGAAGCACACCTCTTTTAACGGGCCTGCAAACTTCGACCATTGAATCTACTTAGTGCTTTGCCCTAAACTACATCTAGGAGAGCCACTAAACAAGCAACAAAAGTAAGAGAGAATCCTAGGATTTTCCATTGTGACTCCACTTGAAGAAAACCCCACCACCGTAGCTAGCTTTCTACTTCCTCTCTCTATGTCTCTATTTCCTTGCCAAGAAATTTATAAGGACCAATTTGGCACATGAGGAGCCACCACTTGTGTGTAATGGCCATGGTAATTACTACTTACACGTAATGTCCACTGCCACCACCTGCACATAACATCCTTTGTAATGTCCATTGATCATGTGTAGAAACAATAGCAGACACCACCAATCATGTGGCAAAGAAACGTGCAATTCCCACCACCTATGCATAGGTAACATTTGCAGAAATGTGCAGCTGTAAAACTGATAGGAAACTACGCTCCAACTGTTGCTCAACAGGTGGTTGCATGGACTTGGTGTAGGAGAAATGTACTATTTCAAAAATACAGGGTAGTAGGAGAGAACTCTACCGGAAACAAAAACTCTCTGGGCAAAAAAAGCTGATGAAACCTATCTTGTAGCCATCTGCAACAACATCGTCTGGCAGAAGTGTCCTTTGCCCACTGCACTGCATACAAGAAGCCACCTTGCAACTGCTTGCATCACCACCATTTTCATCCAAGTTGTAAAGAAAGCTTCAGAAGATTCCTTGCAATTTTTCATTACAATTCCTAGCATCTTTGCCATGCCAAAACCGATCAAGCATGCCTCCATTCATGGTGAAGATGGATAGGGAAAGGTGCAGATTTCTTGCAACTTTTTGTTTCTTTTTTGTATCATTTGCAGATTAGCCATAAATGGATTAGGTGATTTTAAATTGTGTAGGGACATGGAAATTGCAGCTAAACTTTCATTGTTGTGGTAGGTAATGTTTGCATCTACGTGGAAGGTGGGACGAATGGGAAAACTTGTGGAGGAAAGGTGGCAGGTATGACCACTGTAAATGGGCAGTAACCATTACAAACCAAGAAACTCCTTGGAATCTAAATTGATGGTTGTAGGTAGGGAGATGGTACCATAGCAGGTATTTGAGAATACCAACTTGTTGGGTAAAAGTTGGTACATAAAGTCATACTTAAGTTATCATTAAACTCCTCTTAAGTTCTTTAAATTCTCTAAATTATCATGTTTTCCACGTAACTATGAGTGTCAAACCAAAGAATGATTGTAGATATACTTTATGATGTATGGCCAGAACTTATCAAGTTTAACAGAGGCTTAACACTCATCTTACTAAGCCAGGGTCTTCGAAGAATCCAAGAAATTTAACATCTCTCGTAAACCTCTAATATTTTTGTCCACCAGAGAGCTACCAATGCATCATATTTTCATGAACCGGAGATATAGATGTTGATGCATCAGAAATCATAATGCTGAAGAATGCAGAAAAACACAAACTAGAGAATGACATGGTGCGATGAAAGAAAAATGGAAAAAGAAGAAGAGGAAAAAAAAAAACAAAATAAATGAAGAAATCGTAAAATGGTACAATATTGTTTGCACAAAATCTGTAAAAACCAAGGGCCTTAATCCACAACCCCACACACCAGAGAATTTACACATGTTCCCTGGATTCTTCGTAAGCCTGTTTAGCATTTATTGGGTACGTAAAACTATTTAGACGGTAGAAACATAATTTATCCGAAAGTATTTAACTATTCCAAAATGCATGTAGGAAATGTCTGTCAATGTTACGATGCCAATGCTACGTTGTTGCTTCGATGTGTGTCCACTTACAGGTAAAAAAACGCAGGGTTTGGTGCATTTAACATAACCAGTCATTCTAAACCGTTAACGTTGTTTAAAACAATGGTCCATGTAAAAAAGGCTACCTCAGGTAATTAACTTTTAATGTCATGTTAGAATTTAAGGTTTGCAAAAAGAAGTTCATGAAGGATTTATGCATATAATGACAAAATGAAAGGTTAGATAATTGAAAAACTTACAATTTATAAACAACCCAATTTGAATATAAGTTTAAAAGCTAAAAATGAGATGAATAATAATATAATAATATTGAATTTGAAACATAATACCATATGAATAACCATTACGCACAATAGTCAATTATTATATTGAACCTTTATGTATGATACATATGCTCAAGGGTATGATAGCAAGAAATTAAAAAACATTGGAAAAAACACTAGAAGAACGTAGACTATATGCATAGTATAAGAATGATGGCATACATCTACAACTACAACTACAGAACTGTTGGTTAGATAGTATATGTCAAGAGACTAATTTTAGGCTTTATATTCTTAAAGATGATGTTGATAAATCAAAATGATTCTTAAGAGTTTTGCTCTTTTACAAATATGCTTGGAAATTTAATCAACTTGATTTATCTTGATGAATGTATGAGTTTAGGGTGTGGTGATAATTGATTTTATGTGAAATTCAAACAAGACTTTGAGAAGAAGAGATCAATTTAATTTTAAACAACATCTAGTCCAATTTTTTCATGCAAAAAGCACAAAACAACATGAAGTTCTTAATTTTTCCTAAATTTAGTCAAGGACTTAGTTAATTGTGATTGAAGAGTCCAACATGTAAAGTCGCAAAGCCACAAAAGCCCTTGAAGGCTAAAACTTGAGCTCAATGATAAAAATCATGTTGTGGTGAACATCATGATGCAAGGGGGAAAAGTATCATGATCATATGCTCCCTTATTACAATTCTTATGTAAGTATAACCATCTACGATGTTTAAGCTAAAGAAAATAATTTGCAAATAGTATAACAAAATATCTTACAAACCATAAGTAAGCCATCTTCCTAAAAGTACCATAGATTTATTTTCTTCAATACGTGACTTATAATGCTTGCAATATAGCTTGAAGCATTTTCCCATAATCTTTAGGGATCATAAATAAGATAAGATCTTAGAACATTCACTTCATGATTAAGTTTGTTTATACCCTACAGTAAGAAGTTGAAATTATAAAAAGAAAATTACATAAGTAAAATAATAACTTGAAAAGAAAATAAATACACCTCAAAATCTAACATTAGTGAGTCTATTAAGTATGCCTAAGATGGAATACATGTATATTTATTAAGGTCAAAATTTGCCTCAATGGAAACTAAGGGATATACACACATGAAGCACACCCCTATTGATGAGTAGCGAGTAGACTTTACGCCCAACCATATGAATCACTAAGCGTTCATGCACAATTTGGTTGAATTCTGTGGACTTATAGCCTTTTAAGTGCACTATTCTCTAGGAAGTGAAACTAACCGTTGTAATCATTATCTTCATTATTCTCAATTACATATGAAAATGCAAAGGTATGGTTAAGTGCAACTGAGGCATATGATTTGTATCATTTTTATGTTTTATGTTCTAAGTTGCCTAAGAATAAAGAATAATGAATACATATATTTAACTACTAATTCAATCTAATTAGCTAATACTTAACTAATACTAACATAAACATTTGTTTCCACTTGCCATACACATCCTGAATACGTTTAATGCTACTAGGTTACCAAACGTTTAGTGTTATTGGAATTACCAAGTGCCAAGCATATGCTCAAAGTGGTTGTACTTATGTGCTTAATTAATCGCTATTTAATCTATCTTAATCTAGCTTAAATTAGCTTAATTTAATTACTTTATTTACTTAAAATTAAAGGAAATTTCTCAAAATATTAAATATATAAAGGAAATAATTAATCTATTTCAAAGTGCTACAAGGTTCATCAGAAAGCTCATCTTTATTGCCACACACATTGTAGTGCTCAGGTTCAACAATGCTCGAATAAAGATCTATACACTCTTCAACTCCTACTATAGGTACTTGGAAAATATTTTAACTTTTGAATGTAAAAACTGCTAGAGCTTCTCTACAACTTATAAAAGGAATGCCATAAATGTGGTGGAAGGTGCATATTTATAGGCGAAACAAGGTGCCCCATTGATGCGTACACGTAAATGGGTCAAACCCTACATTGACGAGATCACGTTGATGACATCCCATCGACGTGGTCAACCATGATGCTTCATTAACTATAAAGAGAATAGTAACCTTTAATATTTCATTCTATTCTAATTATTTTAGATTTGCCAATTGATGAGTGACACGGTACCCCTACACTCAACCATAGAAATACGAGCATTTCACGCACGATTCGATCGAATTCCAAGGACTAAGTGCTTATGTACCCTTGTGGAAGAAGGATGATTTGATTGATCATTATCTTCCCAAGCTTACCTGTATGTCATGATTGTATGGTTAAGTAAGCTTGAGGCATATGATTTTTATAGCTTTTATGTCTTGTGCTAGTAGGGAAGGAGAGAGATAACTAAGTGAATAATTTAACTTAACTACTCATTAACTAAGTTCTAACTAATCCTAACAACAGCATCCGTTCCCACTTGCTGTACACATCCTGAACTAGTGCAACACTGCTGGAATTACGAAACACTAATCGTTACTGGGTTACTAAGCATTACACGCATGCTTAAAGTGGTCGTGCTTGTGTAATTTAACGATTTGCTTAATTGATCAAAATGAATTGCTGTGCTAATAACATAAATGTAAAGTGCATACAATAAAATAAAATAAAATAAATGCATAAGAAAATAAAATAAAAGAAATGCATAAGAAAAAAAATCTCAAGTGCTGGATGGATGAATCAAAGAGCTCATCTTTATTGTCGTACACAAGGTGTGCTCAGGTACATAATGCTCAAATAAAGATCTGTCCACACTTAGACCTCTTGTTGCGGGCACTTGGAAAATACTCTAACTTTCAANAATGACATCCAAGCCTTTATTTGGTAGCTGGTAGAGAAAGAGAGAGAAAGAAAATGAATTGTGTTGCCGCCAATGCTAAGATTGCACCTTTCGTTGTTTATCCATAGCCACACCACTAGACTTGCTCCTTTCGTAAATGCTCTAGTTTCGGTCTATCCTAAGTGCTTCCTCCAAGCCCAGTCCATTATTTGTATGATCGTCATCTACAAACACAACATAGTTACAAATGAGCAAGGATAGATAAACCACAGTGCAGTTGATACCTTGCCTCGATATGAAGTGCATTGGCTGAGTTGTGGTTATGGTAGAAATTGGTTCAAAGATTTATCATAGGTGACTACCCAAGGTGTAAGGGTTAGGTGAATAGTAAAATGGAGAAAATTGAAAAATTTGTGCCAGTGCCCCCATGACTAAGAGCGAACCTCCGGTACCTATAAGATGGAAAAATATGAGGAAAAAGAAAGATGGGAAAAAATAACAATGGCAACACCAATAAAATGGATGTCATGGATGGGGATGAAACAAGAGATGATTGATTACAGGAAATGTTTAAGGAAAGGAAGTTAACAATTGCACCAAAAAGGAATGCAAGTGGGTTCTCCCCAAAGCAGGCTCATGCCTTTTATGCCCTGAGAAACCCACAAACCAAAGAGTCCGTAGGCTTTAAGAATGTTATTTGGAAGCAAGAGTTAAAAGCTTACCCATAAGAATTCACCAAAGAAAAATAATGCATCAACCCAGAACAGACTAATGATAAAACCAGCAATGAGGTGGAAAATGGGAAGAAAGATGGAGAGGAGAGAATGGAATGGAATCCTAAGAATAGGGTTGTGTAAAGCCCCTTATGTATTTCATGGTTAAGATGACTGAGTAGAAATTCATCCCAAATCCAGACTCAAACCACCCACATTCAGTGACCTTGCATCAATACACTTGGCCAATCCATCCTCCTAAAGCAACAAGAATGCCTTCACAAAGAGTGATCAGCATCTTGAGGAGAGCGAGATGGAGAAGAAGGAAGTGAGAAAGGGCCTTAGTTAGAGGAAAATTTTAGGCATGGGTAACATGTCTTTCCAGTTTCATAACCAGTGCTTGTAGCCCATATTGCTTTATTATGTCTAAGGGGTGTGCTTTGAATTCTCACTTTTCTTCTTTCTTTTCTCTTTTTTTTTTTGCGTGAGAACCACACCATGTAAAGACTTATTTTTATTCACTTGGCTTCCTGATTTTTGAACAATGTCAGAATGGTGAAAAACCCAAGAAACAAGCATCCAAGCACCCAAGAGAATGGCTAGCACAAATGCATCGAATCCCCTTGAAGTCATACCCTTTTCATCCTTTGAGTCTTTCCTTGGTTTGAAAAGTACCTAGCCACCAATTCATTAATAAATTTACTTAGAAAAATGGGATTGTACAGTTCCAAGCCAAAGAAGACCATAGAGTTGTATGGATGAGTGGATGACATGGACTCATGGACTTCTTGAGGGAAGGATCTTGGTTATACTCTTCTACACTTTCTCTCTTCTGTAGCTCACCTTCTTCATTATTAGCTTTCTCCAATAGTCTTTGAATTTGATGGAACCTAAGCTCAGATGGTCTTCCTTAGGGATAAGTCCCAAAGGTACTTCTTGTTTCATGCCTAAGCCCATCCATGAGATGATGCAGTTGATCCCTTTGCGAATAACTATGGCCAGGACAATGGTGTAACAGTGCATAATATCAGCCCATGGTAGCATCCAAGGGTTCATGTCCTTCTTGTTTCTAGCCTTGGATTTGCTTTCGCAAGTTAAACACTTGGGAGTACATTTGGTACTTATCATTAAATAGTTCTAACATAGTACTCTGTCTACAAATAGATTCTGGTTCTAAAGACTTGTACCAGCTTTCTGCTTCTTTAACTAGTGTCCGTGGAAACAACTTAAGTTTTTGCCATTCGTTCTCTATATTTGTAAGGCACACGCATCATGGAATGCTTGTAAGTGATTGAAGATCAATGTTGTATCCCCCTTCAAATCGTGGGATATTGTTCATATCTAATCTCTTGATCCTACTATATTTCTGGTGCCTTGTTGGAATTCTAATAGCCTCAATTATGTCCAACATACCTCGAGTAGTGAGTAGGGGTTCATTGTAATCATCTCGTCCATGGAGTCTATGATGCCTACGTTGTTCTCTACTCTCGCTTCTTCTATGTCGTGACTCTCTAGAGTGTCCTTGTCCCCTTTCCTATCTGTTTTGTCTATGATTTCCACTTTGCCTACCTTTATTCCCATGGTCTTTTTCTTTATGAACACATCCAGATATTGAAGGAGAGGGTGAAGGAGATGATGAAGGTGAAGAAGAAGGGAAACTATCACCATGACGGTGTCTGTTACCTTCTCTTCTGCGGTCTCAGTCCCAATCGTGATTGCGATCAGAATGTCCACCTTTATCATGAGTTCATGTCCCTTTTTCAAATCCTTTGTGCCCATGGGTATCAGAACCTGGGTTATGAATAGTGGAATGAAGGTTCTAATACACAACCCCTTTGCCAAAGTCAAGGGGAGGAACATCGTTTTGTGGGCGACTACTTGAGGTAGGTTCACCACCCTCATTTTTGCTTAAGACATGTGGGGCATCTTGGGACCACTTACCCTTCAAAGACTTATGATGTCTCTCCTATTGCAAGTCCCTTTGACGTTGTGCCTCTATAGGATGGTATTCTGTCGAGTCATGATCTTGCACAACATATTCTACATGTAAGTGTGGCATGCTAATTCGTATGAGAGCATGAAGAAGCATGCTCGAGAATGAACGATTGGGAGGTAACACTATGTTACCTTCTAAGTCTCACTAATGTAGTTGTTCATCTTGATGGAGGATAAAAGTGAAGTCTGGTATATACTTATCGGGATGAATATATACCACTCAAACTTGTTGAGGGATTGGTGGATCAACATCATGTATTACGCCATCGATTATTTTCTGTTTCAGACCTAGGCGGTGAGGTGCTTTTGTATGAAGAAGGAGACATACTTGTCTGTTCAGTGTGTAATGTATTCTTGTTTATTATTTTCTCAATCAACCTTAAGGGTTCATTCCAATGATGTGAATGATTTCCTATGTTCTAATTAGCACACAAACAACTAAGTCCCTGGAAACGGTGCCAATGATGAGCGGCGAGGTACCCCTATGCTCAACCATACAAATACAAGCGTTTCATGCACGATCCACTTAAATTCCAAGGACTAAGTGCTTATGATCCCTTGTGGAACAAGGATGGGTTGGTTGATCGTTGTCTTCCCAAGCTTACCTATATGTCACAATTGTATGGTTAAGTAAGCTTGAGGCATATGATCTTTATAGCTTTTATGTTTTTATGTCCTTCACTAGTAGGGAAGAAGAGAGATAACTAAGTAACTAATTTATCTTAACTACTCATTAACTAAGTTGTAACTAATCCTAACACTAGCATCCGTTCTCACTTTCCATACACATCCTGAACTAGTGAAACACTACTAGGATTACCAAACGCTAATCATTATTAGGTTACCAAGTGTTACATGCATACTTGAAGTGATCATACTGAGTGTAATTTAATGATTTGCTTAATTGATCAAAATGAATTTCTACTCTAATAACATAAATGTAAAGTGCATAAAATAAAATAAAATAAAATAAATGCATAAGAAAATAAAATAAAGAAATGTGTAAGAAAACAAATCTCAAGTGCTGCAAGGATGAATTGAAGAGCTCATCTTTATTGCCATACACAAGGTGTGCTCAGGTACACAATGCTTGAATAAAGATCCATCCACACTTAGACCTCTTGCTACGGGCACTTGGAAAATATTCTAACTTTCAAACAGACTGCAAGAGTTTCACTAGTTGATTGCTGAAAGACTTCCTTTTAATTGTGCGCTTAGGCACTGTATTTATAGGATTGGGAGCAACTACTCTAATAATTAGAGTAACCACTCTAATAATTAGAATAACTGCTAAAGTAACCACTAAAGTAACTGCTCTCATCAACAGGTATTCACTTGGTGATCCCAATAGCGTTATTGCTTGGTTTGCCCTATAGCATAACACTTGGTAATCCTAGTAGTGGGTATGTAAGTTCATGACATGTGGCAAGCTTGAAACAGACACTCATTACCCTTAGGATAGTTTAGGGTTTATCTTTTTTATTATTAATTAAATTAGATAATTAATTTTCATACTTTCATATAACTTAGCCTTAGTCACACAACATTAATAATCATATGTTTTAGTTTGGACTAAACCATACATGATAAAACTAACACTAGTCTAACCAAGAAGATAGTGATCTGCAATCAATGCCTGAAAATCTAGGTACCACACTAGTTCCATCCACAAAATTTGATTGGATTGCATGTGAACACTTGTGATTTGTATGGTTAGACATAGGGGATACCTATTTCTCATCATTAGGATCATTGCTAGGGATGGTACTAGTGATTTAGATTAGTTATATTATAAATGACCATTATTAGAGAATTAAAAATTTATCTTTTAAAAAATATTAATATTTTAAGTCACACACATTATTAACTAAAAATAAGTCCCCTTCACATACGATTGATAATCCACCACGTGATGAGATCACTAGTAGAAGAAATAATAAAATCTATACTAAAGAGAATCAGAGTAAATAACTATAAGTAGGTGTCTCATATGCTCATTTCAACCCTTACAACTCTCAAAGATTATGTTCAACTATTGTAGATAATCCTAGAGTGAATAGAATAAGTCCTATAACAATAGTCATGGCCAAAACTTTCATATGGCCCCAACAACTTAATTATGCTTTCTAAGTACAATAAAGTAGCCATCTCATATAATCCAAAGCTAATCATAAATTTGTATTTTAATAAATATTAAACCTTCCACAAAAATGTCAATTTCTTTTTTGTTTTTGAGACAAGAACTTTAAAGACATGCTTGGTCTCACTTTTAAAAAAGTGCCCATGTACTTTCCCCTCCTATGACAAGTGGGGTTTGACATTGATATACACCTTTGAACAACACTAGCACTAGACATGTTCCCTATCATGATCAAGCTAGTGTTTTGGAAAAATTCATAACCTATAGAAAGCCACATTTGGTCCACATATATTTGGTAATTGAAAGGGCCCCAACCAATGTAACACAAAGGCTTTACAATCACTTTCTTATACATGAAAATATATCATCAACATCAATAAACAACAACATGGTTTCACCTTAAAAATTTGGGCAAGACTTGTCAACCAACAAAATTTATGTTTTTGTAGGAAATAACAAAAAGCACAAGAAATCATAAATCATATTACCTCATAATCTTCAAACATAGGCAACATAAGGTTAGTGCTTGGACTGGCTTGGCCACAAGAACATAATTAGGTAGAGTCATACAGATATACTAGCATTGTTGCAATTAAGGATCGCATCAAAAGTTGCCTCAGGAAATTTGTAGCTTGGTTTTTATTTAGAGTATGAAAGAGAAAGAAATGTTTAAACAAAGATTGTTACATAAATGTCTACATAATGGAGGTAGAGTAAAGAGGCTCATTTATAGAATTTTTTTTATTTATGACGTTTGAGAAGAAAATTATAATGCAAAGTACAAAAAAGATAGAAAAATGTGTTCAGTGTAATAATGCATGGATTGCAATTGATGATATGGTTGACAATTGCTAACATTATTAGGAAACTTTTTCTTTGGCATGCATGGATACTGTGTCATTGTTGTTGTTGATGTGGTCATGCTATCATGACTAATAAGTGGTTACATTATTGAAGTTTGGAATGTATTGATATAGTGCTATTGTTGTGCTCCAAAAGTAGATCAAATCTTTTGTTATTAGATACAATCATGGTAGATACAAAGGAGAAATCATTATGAGGATAGTGACAATAAGAAAGAAAGCAATACATTAGTTTATATTTCTTTTGCATTGGGAAGAACATGATCTAGTAGTTGGTCCACTTGATTGATTATAAATGGAAACATGCATTTTGGTTAAGTGAATGACGTGTGTTGTCAAGTTTGAATTAGGAGAATGACAAGAATTTGTGTTTTTTGTGGAAGTTAGTTAGGCAACCATAATAGATTTGAACATGTTGCAAAACAACTTGGATTAGAAATGGTAATGTTAGATGTTACTAATTTTCAAGGTATGTATAACAAATTTATGTTTTTTTTATTTAACTTAGTTGTTTTAGTATGAAGGTTGGAAGAAAGATTGAATTACTATATGGTATAGGAAGCATAGGGCTAATCGGTGTTGTAGCTAACACTCTTTTTAGTAGGGGAGGAAATGTTCTTGGGTAAGCTTATGACATTGGATTCTTATTAAGGTATTTTGGTTGTGAATTATTTGTTGATTATTTTTTGTATCTTGAATAATAGAATCATACCAAAATTTCTTGCATCTAAGTAGGTACTATTCCAGCAATAGTGATCTTTTTGTTAGTGTAGTATACTTGTACATATCACATTGATAGTTTAAGTATTTTCTTGTGATTTTTATTACACATAGAGCATTGGTAAAACAATTGGTGATGTTGATATTGTTAACACTATGCACGAGAGAGTATTCATATGCCTTTATTGGTTTACTAGGTAGTTAGCTATATTTGTATTTCATTTTGTAATATTTAATGTATTCCATTGTACTAGAAACAAATTTATTTTCTTATTACTAGGTGGTTTTGGGATCATGGAAGAAGTTATGGAGGTTACTAGTTGGAGACAACTTGGAATTCATAACAAGCCAATATGTTTGATGATGTTGTAACATTAGGCATAATTTATTATTATTAATGTTAAAAAATGGTTAAGAATTTTTCTTCTTTATTTTTAGGTTGGATTGTTAAATGTTGAAGGATATTATGACTTTCTGTTGACATTTTTAGATCATGTAGTAACTGCTAGTTTTATTCATAGTCAAGATTGTGATATTTTTTTTGCAAAGACTTTTTCAAGAAAGTTAATTAGTAAGCTTTTGGTATGGAAGTAGTATCAACAAATTGCATATATTTTTGTTTTTTTTTTTCTGAAAATTTGATCGATCTGACAACTAATGCATTCAATAAATTTTTCTAGGAATGAAGAGAGGATAGCTTGGATTTAAAAAAAATATTTTGGTTGAAGAAAATTGTGGCTAGATCATGTGTCAACCAAAGCATCCACCATCTTTACTAAAAACTAGATTGGAACCATTTGAACCAAGTGTAAGCTAAGCTCTTGCATTGGTGTAATTTAATGACTATAAGTAGTTGTCAATGTACCCTAAATATATTACCAAAAGAAAACAACAATTCATAAGGAAAAGTAATTGTTTTCTCAATAGTTGGTGTCATTATATTATTGCTAATGTAAAGACCTATGTATATTGTTCAATTTGAAAATTTGTGTCATAAATAGATTTTAGAATTGCTGCATGTAGGTTTTTCAAACTTAGGCATAGTTTTTTGATTCAATTAGGTATAGGTGAACAGGGTATTGAAAGAAATACTTGGGCAAAAGCAAAGGCCAAAAATTTGTGGAAATTATAATGAATCCCACTAACTTGGAAGGATACTCCAACAAAACAATTTTAAATAGTGATGTAAATATTTTGTCCAACAGAGTTTCCTATTGGCCACACTACACTCACATCACTAAAACTGCTAACAATGACATCATGTTATTCTCTCTTTCCAAACTCACTAATCATGCCAGAAGTAGATTTGAATTTGTAATTAATGAAAATGTCATTTCCTTGCAATACCACCTTCATTAATGTGATTATATTGCTTTTAGGTTACCTTGTTTTGGTATTCTATTTTACAATGGTAACATTACATATATTGCTTGAATAATGTAGATGGGCACTTGTAAAAGACAAGTGTAAGTATTACAAATAAAAGATAATCATAAAGAGAAAGGACAACTCATTTTATAAAATTACAAGATAGAATATATGTTTATGTTTTTGGATCTTCATCATAATCAGAATCTCGAGCATAAGGACTTGCCAACAACACTTAATGAAGTGGATGTTGCCAGTCTTCCAATGTTAGTCGACTATTAAGTTGAAGATTTAAGATGCATAAGTCATTTGTCAAAGGTGAAGTTCTATTATTAGCCTGCACATTATTTTGCAAAAAATAACTTTTATCCCACTTGTTTGTTATATACACTACTTGATAGAAAGAAAATCTTGATGGACTATAAGCAACAGGTCTTCTTTCTATAGTGGAAAATAGATAATAACTCATGCTTGTTCAACCAAACTTGTCTGTGTATACATTTTTTACTCTAAGATCTGTATAGAAGAAATAATCACTATGATTTGCATCTTCAACAAAAGAGGAAGAATTTTCTATCACCACATATTGATTATGACCAAAATCTTTCCATCATTCAAACCATGCATTGTTGGGTGTATTGAATGGATTAATCTCAATTTCATAACAGAAACATGAATTTCCAAATTTGTAAAATGGCCACAGGCACTAATTTTTTGTCATGTTGCTCATGTTATAAATTTGAACATATACTTTGTTGCAATAATTTCTTGATGAATTGATTTGCTCATCCTTATATATTGCATTTTGGTGATGCAACTTGGATTCATAGACAAAGTTTCTGAAAGCAACTCCATATCATTGAGAATGAGCTTCCATTACAATTGGTGGCATTCATTCATCTAAATCTATAGTGTCATAGTTCATTAGTAGATGGCAAGGTCATTCTTGCCAACCTTTCCTAATCAAATATGATCTCATTTTATTCTTTTTTTAAATCTATCCAAATAAAGCAGCAATATACAAGTTAGGACATAGAAATTTTCTTGATATCAAACTTTAAAGAATGCTAAAATTTGATGATGTTTTTAAATAATAACTATAAACTAACAAATAAAAATAAGTATAAGGTAGATTTTGTAAGAGTTTTTGTAGTAAAACATGAATTTAGAAGTTAGTATACTCTTATGTTGAGTTCTTCTTTGCAAGAGCCTTCTTGATCTACACTACTTAACTATGCTTTTTATTATAGAGGGTGTAAGATTAGTATCTATAGTATGGTTATGTTCTCAACTGAAAAAAAGAAGAAGATCTTATAGTGGAAGTTTGACATGTTTGTTTTTATTCAAGGTAGGTTATAACCTATTTTGTAAAGTATCTGTTAGGTTTGCATTGTGGTGATGTTATAGAACAATGATGTAATATGACAAAGTAATTGTGGCATATAGCTGGTAGATTTTATCTTCTCGTTGAGTGTGTTACTATAACCATCATATTTTTGGTATAATTAGTGTATGAAAAGGTGGTTTTAGAATTGTCAATGAAAGATTTGATTTGAAAATTTTGAGCATGTTAGCTTGCATATGGAATACAAATTTACTATTTTAATAATAATGCTAACAACAACAAATTTGGGTGTATTAATTGCATTGTAACAATTCAATTGTATTGACATAACATAATGAATAAGTGGGACACATACTATGTAGTGCATGGGTTGCGGTAAACATTTATGATTTGAAGCTTTTCTTTGTTTTGTGTCTTTCGAAGTTGTTGCCTAGATTGTGTATATAAAAGAGTTACACTTGATTGCAGACATAGTGAATATCAGAATGCCATAGTGTTAGCACAAAAACATCATGATGGTTTACATGGAGTTCATGTTCTTATTATTGATCATGATGTTTTATGTTTATTGGTGTCAAAAGAAATGTTTGAATCTTGTAATTATCAAGGTATATTTATGTGTTGTTTTTTGAAGCTTATAGTATGAATTTTTTTTGAAAAATGTTTACCATGAACTTTTGTTTAACTGTTAGTTACAATTTGTGTTGAGTGGATGAATGCTTTCAATGTATTAAAGAAAGAAGAAAATATGTTTCATCTCATTGTTATTGTTGAGCACATAGTTTTTGAACATAGATTTCAAATAGCAATGTTATAAAAAAATAGGAATACCTTTAATAGGTAAGTTCTTTGATATTGTGCAAGTCAAACAATTTGATGTAGTTATATGTATATACATTAATATATGTATATATGTAGTTTACATTTGGAATTAGTGATTTTGAATATGTCAACATAGATTAATTTTGTAAATTTTGATGAGACTATGAATGGCTTTGTTGTATTAAGTATGTAGATGATTATGATGTTTTTTTGTTATTTAATCTATGTAGAAACTGTTGGCACATTTTGGCCATTTAATGGAGCAGGCTTTATGAGGTTGTGAAGCTAGTCATATAACTAATATTGCCAATATTATATTGGATGAAGATTCTTCAGAGGTGTTGGCTATTTCAGTGCCAAAGAAGCATTCACTGGATCTCAAACATGTATTGATGTACAAGTCAAGAAGTGGTTTTAGTTGACCTCCATAAGGTATGGGAGGGTAATGAATGTAAGGCAACTTGTAGAAGAAACTAAATAGCATGGGAGTTGGTGCATTAGGAAGGCATGGAACAACACATTCTACAGTTGGAAGATGACAATACAATTGTTGTAGATCAAATAATGAATAGGGAATCTTCAAAGCAAGATAGCTTGAGAGAAATATCTGAGAAGATTAAATATTGGAAATCAGAATTGGAAGATGCTGCATTACAGAAAGTTCATGCAAGTATTATTAATGGCAGCTCTCTTGATCTGGTTCTTTCAGATAACGATGTGAAGCTACAGTTCCTATGGTTTGCTCTTCAGTGTAAATCTGTCATTTGTTATCATGTTTTCTCAAGGCAAAATGCTTTAATTACAAAACTTGTATGCAAGCAAGAACAAAAAAATTGCCCTTGGCAGTTGGAGATGGTGCTGCCGTAAATGCATATTTTCCGGATGTGGAAGGAAACATTTTAAAATTGCCTGCAAAGAAGCTGGATATGATGGCTTCCTCTCTTCGAATATTTTTGCCGGAATTTTTGAAACCCTCTCTGCAACCTTGATTAATACAATAACAGTTACAGGGAAATGCAAATCCACTGCCTTCAAACCCTTGAAACCCTTGCCGAAGAACTCCTGTGCTGAGGGTCATTTTGCTGCCGCCATCGTCACTGCAACTACCACGAGCGCC
Source organism: Gnetum montanum (assembly GCA_015680685.1). Taxonomy (NCBI): domain Eukaryota; kingdom Viridiplantae; phylum Streptophyta; class Gnetopsida; order Gnetales; family Gnetaceae; genus Gnetum; species Gnetum montanum. The sequence goes on along the minus strand of MNCI01036301.1, from coordinate 234,146 downwards.
GGAACTGGAGTCGATCTAGCCTTTGCTGAGGGTTTGCAAGCCTCCCCATGCACCATCTCGAGCGCTGGCCATCGTGCAGCGAGCACCAGTGAAAGCGCCTACACGGGAGGTAGAAACTGTAGGCGAGGGCTGTGCGTTGATGGAGAGCAACGGCAGCAGAGTGACGGGCGGATGAGCATCGGCCGCGGCAGGAGCAGAACAACGAATCGACGTCAACAGAAACTGCAAACGGCAGCTAAAAGGACTGCGCGGATCGGGCTGAGGGTTGCTGCGGGCGACTTGCAGAGGAGTCAGCAGCGAGCGTGGCCATAGGAGTCACAGGACACAGACGCTACTGTTGAAGCAGTTACAAAAGTGGTGGAGGATGAATTCCAAGAAAGGGGCAAAGTTTTCATAGGTAACTGGCTGGTCTGAGCAAGGAAACAGGAGATCGCAGATTATTTTCGACAGTTTGGTCCTTTGGGGATAAACATCGTGCCCAGTTTTTGAAAGCATGCGAACGAAAGAAATAGAGCCAAATTCTTATGTGTATACGAACTTGGTTCTTGCTTATTCAGTTGCAAAAGATATGCAAGGGGCCTGCCTCTTCTACATTAGCCTTCGCATGATTTTTCTATATCAATACTATCTACATGATTAAACTATAGCTAAATTATATACTATCTACATAACGTGACACTCACTTGGTGTTGAAAATATGAGAGTACCACTCTATTTATGCATTCGGTTATTCACACTTACATATATATTCTTATATTAACCCATCCATGTATGCAACAATTACATGGTTGGTTACTATCTTCATTACTATGATTTCAAGAAAATATTTTATGTTATATGTATAGAACAAGTGTCCTTTGCAATTTTTAAATATCATGGTGGTGATAACTTCCCCTTGGTGGTTACAACTAAATTTTAATTTCCCATGATACTTATAACCACCAAGGCCACTTATCAATTATAGCCTTTTTGTCTCCAAAATGGCCACATGTCAATTAAAAAGGCCACTTGTCACTTGCATGGGACACTTGTCACCTACAACCTGTTTATCTC
>MNCI01036301.1:208453-230133 GCA_015680685.1 Gnetum montanum | reverse complement strand
ACACGATTTCACATACCCAATAGCACAAACCTGATATTGAGTTGGGCCCAATATCGGGTACCCAATATTGTGGCCCATTGAAAATAGGGTACTTGATAAACTAGAAATTTTTTTGAATTTTCAAGGCCAAAATGAAGGATTTGAGTGCTTGGAGGGTATAAAATGATGTGATGATGATGTGCAATGAGTGTAAATTACAAAGGTTACACAAGTGGGTCCTCCCCAAAGTAGGTTCCTACCTATGATGCCCTTATGTAACCATACCTAAAAATTAAAAGGTTCAAATGTGATCCACACTAGTTCCACAAAACACACACATGTAGGTACCACCATGATGAGGTATGAATTCAATGCTACACAAGGCATGGGTCACAAATACATGAATAGTGAGATGAGGTGAATTGTAGAAAGGATTGCAAAGATTGGGACATGAGATAACTAACCCAGGGCACAATGAATCTTGAGTGAGGATGTGATTAATGTGTCATTAGCCCGTCACTCCAAAATTAAGACCAAGTCCATTCCTTTAATCAGTGACATCGCATTATTTCATCCAATGATGGACAACCATAAGAGTATCATGACAGCAAGGCGTACAATCACTTGGCATTTTGTGTAAGGAAGGAGTGATTTGGAATTTCTTTGTAGCATACTTTTTGCTTGGCCACTTTGGCACATACTTTTTTTTATTTTGATGTGTAATCTAGAGAAGCTACCTACGTTTAGGCATGGATGTATGTCTTTCTAGTGGGACCCCCTAGAATAGCATTGGGTTTCTTTATTGAGTGCCTTTATTACTCTTACTCCCATTTTTCATTAGATCTACAAGGATCCTAGCACAACCAGGCTACATGATAACTCTGACAGATGTCACAAAAGAAAATCCACAAGTCCCCTTGATGTCACACCTTGATCATTTCCTCTTAGTCCATCATTTTTCTCTCTGGGCATAATGAGCACAAAATTAGTTTTAAGTTTTCATGATGACAAGAATATCATCATACCCAGAGTAGAATCTCTTATTAATAGAATGGTTGGGTGGATGTGGTGAGCTTATTGTCCAAATAATTAGTCACCTGAGACTTGATAGCATAGAAGAACACCTCAACCAATGAGTCACATGAGTGTTTTATTCATAGATGAGATTACCCATAAAAAGATAACAAGATAAAACAATAAATAAAAAGATGAAAAACTGGAAAATAAAAAATTGTAAAATTAAAGAAAAGGAAAAACATTTATTAATTCTACTTGTTAGAATGGGAGGTATCCCCCATGACTAAACCTTTGAGCATGGGTATAATTAATAAATGAAAAATTTGGATCCATGCATGCTGGAAATGTTGGGGATTGATCATATCCAAACCATCGGGTGTCTTTTGAGGTGGTGGTAGGAATATATCCAAATTGGGGTTCACACACTTAATTAAAGTTAACATAGTGGGGCAAGTTATAAGATGTGTTTAATTGATAAGGAGTTGACCCACTATGTCATCCGTGACCGTAAGATGGTATGCAAGGATCGATATTCCTCCCTACATGGTTATATTCATTGGGCCACATAGTTGTTGATTAGTGGCCTGGATAAGGTAATAAGAGGCGTTGGGTTTGAAGGAGGAGATGCATCACAACACTGGACTTGTGTTGAGTTGGTGGATGTAGTGGTTTCAGAACTGTGTTATCTCTTTATATGGTTATTCCTAAAGAAAGGATGCATTCGACATTGTGGAGAGTCTCCACTACTATTGACAATAGCAGCACAAGTAACATTCATGGGTTGGTGTTGTGGTGCAAAACCTTCTAGCACAACCGATGGTGATGTAGAAGGAGGTGAAGGGTGAGAATATTGAGGGAAAGGAGAAGTGCAAGGAACATAAGGAGTGATTTTATTGGAGAGGACACAGGTTGATAGTACTTAGGAGAATGATAACGATGTGGTGAGATAGAGGATGTTGACCCAGTTGGGGAAATAGGATGCTAAACCTGATAAGTGCTTAGGTTCGGATGATATGAAGGGTGTGACCAATTTGGGGGTGGCCTCCCCCACAACTAGGATTTCTGCCACTGTGATTGAACATTGTATTTTTGTATGAACTCTAGATGTAACATTCTTTCCCAGTGCTCATGTAAATGTGACAAGATGGGCATTGACATTTGGGGTGATCATACAAGCAAAGGTTACATTGATACGTATGATCAATAGTTGAGTTCTTATTCTCTTCAACTCTTTTTTCTGATTGTCTAAGGGTGTTCTATCCTACTTCTTGGTTCATCATGGTTCTACCTCTAATAGTGTTGGCATATTCTCCACATTTTTCATGTATCCATTCCATCATTTTATTGATCGTTGCCTTAATTTCATCTAGTGATTATAGTATTGGCAAAGATGATTCCACCTTCAGGTGAGTTGATTTCTCCTCTTCATGATCATAGACCTTTGCTAATTTGAGATTTTGGTCTCATTGAGAGCTTTCAACATTCTCCCATTTATCCATTTCTCCTTCTTCTTTTGCTACTTGCTTAATATGCTCTTGGAATTGATATGTTTGTAGCTCATATAGTTGACCTTGGGCATACATCCCTAGGGTCTCCCTTGTTTCATTACGGAGCCCATCCATGATGTGATACATTAGTCTTTCCTCGAAGAATCCATGGCCTAGGTAGTTGTTTAACAATGTATAATATCTCTCTAAGGCCATGTCCAAGGGTTCATGTTGTTCTTGTTTCCACTCTTGGATTTGTTTCCTCAAGGTTGACACTTTTGCATAGGTTTGATATCTTTCATTGAAGAGTTCTACCATTGTCAACCAATGTCGAATTGATTTTGGTCTTAAGGACTTGTACCATACTTTTGTTGGCCAACAAGTGTCATAGGAAAGAGCTTAAGTTTTTTCCATCCATTATCAATATTGTTCCATACACAAGCATCATGGAAGGCTTGTAAATGATGTTCCAGATCTAAATCATAGCCTCTTGAAAATTTAGGAAAGTTGTTTAAATCAAGCCTGGGTAGACAGCTTTCCTTACGATGCCTACGGGATATTCGAATAGCCTCTTATATATGCATTAGGCTCTTAATGGCCAGTAGGGGTTTATCATCACTAGGTAGGTTATGAATTTGTGATTTGGGATGATTTTGTCTTTATTTATGTACATAGGATACTCCTGCATAAGATTGAGTACTCCAAACTTCATCTTCATCATCATATAATTCGTTGGTTCTCCAATGAATTGCCTTACTAGTTTTTGTGTTGTCATAGTCTTATGAGAGAGACATTGTGATGAATTGTTTGTGACTTATCTATAATTATTTTCTCTCTAAAAGATATAACATTAATGCTTCTTTACAGTGATCTTGGATGATATAACTAATCTAGATAACTAGCACCATCCCTAGCAATGGCACCAATGATGAGTGGCAAGGTACCCCCTACACTCAACTATACAAATATGAGTGTTCATGCACGATCTAGTTAAACTTCATAGATAAGCTAGTTGTGGTATCTAGATAGTTACACTTTGATCACAATTCACTGTCTTCCCACCTAGACTAGTATTTGCTTTATCACATATGGTTTAGTCCACAGTGAGGTATATGATGTGGGCCTAAACTAGTGCTACTCCTAGAGGCAATGGAAAATAACTTTGTTCTAAGCTAAGAGGGAGTGGGAGAAGAGAATATAAGCTAGCATAAGTGCGATGAGCATCTATCCTTAATCATCCGTACACATCTTGGACCTCATGTACTACTTCTGGGATTACCAAGCATATATTACTTGAGTGCTTCTAGATACACTATTGGGTGACCAAGTAGTCACACTTAAATGCTTGTGATTAAGTCGTACTCATTCCGCATTTAATAACAAGGATAGTAAAGGAAGGTAAAGAAACATTAATTAAGAAAGCAATAAATAATATTAACAATTAAGCAATTAAAACTAAGTAAATGCTACAATGATGGAGTAATCTTGATATTTATTGTCAATCATGTGCATGTCCAAGTACGTCACACTCAAATAAAGGTTCCATACAATTATAATCATCACACTGCAAGCATGCACTAGGGAAAGAGTTGAGATGAACTAAAAATGAACAAAAAGACTCTACTTCTATACTAACCTACTTACTTTTTCCTATGCATCCAAATGTGTATTTATAGGCTTACATAGGAGTCACGATATCATGTATCTGATATCATTAGCCAAGCTACAATATCATGTACTCAATATCACAAATACAATATTAGATCCTAACAATTCATGATTCATCAGAAGGGATTGAGGTAGACCTTGAAAAGATAAGGATCATCCAAGGAATCACTCATCAACTAGAAATTGTCAAAGATGTTCAATCATTCCTTAGACACATTGGTTACTATCGACGATTCATAGAGAATTTCCTTAAGATTGAAAAGCTATTGGTCAAGCTAACAAAGAAAGATGCCCCTTTTATAGACTAAGGAATGTGAAAGTACATTCCAAATCCTCAAGAAGAATCTCATAGAGACTCCAATTCTATAAGCATTTGACTAGTCTAGACCATTCCATATCACAAAAAATGCATCTAACTATGCCTTAGGAGCTGTGCTTACACAAGTTGGATAATAAGAAATTTTCATATTACATCCACTATGCAAGTTGAAGCATTGTGGATGCATTGGTATATGCTCTAGAAAAGTTTGGGCACTATATGCTTGGATATAAAGTCTTTGTACACACTAATCACAGTGCCATTGACTTCCTCATGAACAAGCCAATGATAAACCCCTACTGATCTTATAGGAGTTTCATCTTACAATGGTAGATTGAAAGGGGATTGAGAATGTGGTTGTTGGTTACTTTTCTTAGTTACGATGGGATAACAAAAAGAAGGAAAGCCCATTATCTGATCTATTTCTTGATGAACTCCTCTTTGCCACTATAACAAATGAACAAATTCCTACAAAACCAAAATGGTATGATGACATCCTTACTTATCTTCTCACTTAGGAGATGCCACAAGATCTGGACCATGGGAAGAAACAACAATTTCTTCATTAGGCTAAGTGCTTCATAGAAATCAATGGATACCTTTATAAGGTATGTGTTGATGGCCTAGTTCACTAGTGTGTACCTGATGTAGATCAATTACATGTTCTCTAGGACACTCATGAGAGTCCTTGTGGAGGCCCCTATTCTGAGAGACACATGGCCATAATAATCTTGATGGCAAGATACTATTAGCTCACAATCTTTAGGGACACCCACTAATTTATTTGATCTTATAAGAATTATCAATGAGATGGTGAGATGACCGCACAAATGAAGGGTCCTCAACAATGGATTTAACCACTAGAATCCTTTAACATGTGAGGCATAGATTTCATGGGTCCCATCACACCCATGTCCAATGGGAAGGCATATATAATCATCTCCATTGACTACTATACCAAATGGGTAGAAACAGTAGCCATCACCAATTGTACATCATCTGATGCTTCTTGATTTGTACAAAAAAAAATGTTGTGAACAAGTTTGGGGTGCAACATGCACTGATTTCTAACAACATAACCCACTTTATAAGTGTCAATTTTCAAAAACTCATGTAACACTTGGGGGTTGAACATAAATTAACAGCACCCTATCACCCCCCAAGCTAACAATTAAGTAGAGGTAACTAATAGGGAGATTACAAAGATTCTAATAAGAACTATTAGCAAATATAGGAAATATTGAAGCACAAAACTTAATGTTGCCCTTTGGGCTTACTGCTCAATATGGAAACTCCCTATTGGCTACTCTCCCTAGAAGATGGTGTACAGAAAACTTCCAACACTCCCAATTCAATCCAAGCTTCATACACTGTCAACAACCTTAGATTTGGATCTTGCCCTAAGTCTAGCACAAGAAAAAAGATTGATCAACCTCAACATGCTAGATAAAAATCAATTGGTAGCCCTACCTTTTAATTAAGTCCACAAGGCATTCAACAAGCAACCTCATGATCTTAGAATATAGAAAGTAAAATTTTAACTAGGAGATAAGGTTTCCTTCTGGAATCCCACACATGTACCTCTGAAAACCAAATTCCAAACATTGTGGAAGGGATCTTACATATTTAATGAAACCTTTTCTTTTGGGGCCATGATCATATACAACCTTGAAATCCTAAATAAAAAGTAGTTGGTCAACATCCAACAAATAAAGCCTTTCCATGAACCAAAGCAATCTAGTGTAATAAATACCTTAATGGATGGGCAACCACACTCAATTATTTGGATCTCCTCCTTCTAACTCAGTTGTGGAGGAGATGGTTATCTTTGCTAATCATATATGTGGCTCAATTTTTCTATTTTTTGTTTTACACATTTTTGTCTTTGAAATTTATTTTTTTACACCTTTTTGATTTTAAATCTTTTTCCTATTTTACACCATTTTTGTTTTACACCATTGTTAGTACATTTAAACCTTTCTTATATATTTTACTTTATTTTTAGTGTGTGATTTTCTAATTTTTTGCTAATAAACATGTTTTTTCCAATAGGACACAATGGTGTTGTAACTGCTACTAATGGTGGTTTGTGCTTAATGTTTTGTTTGCTAATGCCTGGTTTCTATTTTTAAATTTTTGTACTGATGGCTATGTCATGGTTTCTTTTTCATGGAATAAGCAATGAGTCCACAACATTCACCCATCCACAAAGTCTATGGTTTTCCTTGTTTTGGAAGTTCAAGATCCCTTTGATTAAATAAATTTGTAACTTTGGTAGTTTCTAGAATTGGAAACAACTCAAAGGTTTGCACAGGGTGTGACTTTAAGGGGATTGAATACTCTTTGTACTTTTCTACTTAGGTGCATGAGTATTTTCATAGACTTCTTACCATTATGAGTCGAAAAATAATAGGAAGTTAAATAAAGTCTTTACATGGTGTGATTCCCATCCAAAAAGAAAAAAGAGAGAGAAAAAAGCAAACAAAAAAGACATGATGAAAATTCAAAGCCCATATTTTAGACAAATAAATAGGCTACAAGCACTAGTTATGGGACTAGAAAGACATGTTACCCATGCCTGAAGGTCCCCTCTAAGTAAGGCCCTCTCTCACTTCTACTTCTCTTTATGGAACATTTGTTGTTCTATGGAAGCACTCTTGTATCTTGAGGAGGTGGATCAATCTTGGAGTGGTGATGCGAAGTCATTGAAAGTGGTTGGTTTTGGTTTGGACTAAGGATGGATCTTCTTAGGTCATTTAAACACAAAATCCACAATGGACTTCTTATTACCTCAATTTGAAATTCCATCCCACCTTTCCTATCATCCATCTATGCTGCCCATAACTCACCTCACTACTAGTGTCCATGTTCTTGATTTGGTGTCTTGGCCTAACGTACTTGAATTCTTTGGTAGAATCTTTCAAGTTTTGATCCTTAACTTCCATCAATCATTAACCACCTATAGGGCCCATGGACTTTATAGGTTGAGGTTACACAAGGGTAAACAAGGCATGTAGTTGCTATGGGAAGGACCCACTTGCATATCTCTTAGTTAACTACCTTATTTTTAGGCATTCTTGTAACCAAAATATTTCATACATCCATCTTCTACATCAAGCCATGTGCTCCTTTGCATATTCTATTAGATACACACATTCTCCATTAAATTTTTAAATTTTTTAGCTTTCAATGACCCTCTTCAATGATTTCATCATGACTCCATGAACTCCAAGTTCACTCAAAAATTCTTTGTATTTTTCAAAATATTCAAGTTTGAAAATTTTGTCTACAAGCTCCATAAATGAGGACTTGTTGATAAAGTAGACATGTATATGGGGCCCTATTGATGTAGTACAAAAATTGTATATATTTGAAATTTTCACATTTGCTCACAAATGTCAAGTTTTTAAAATTTTTAGAGCCCATAACTTGCTAACTGTTTATCCAAATCACTCCATTCTTCAACCTTGTAGCTACCAAAGGTAAGCCCTTAGTCATGAGGACCACAAACGTGCCATTTTTGACAAAAAATTATTCACCATTTTTTCTAACTCCCACAAGGGTTTAACTTAAAAATCAACATTTAAACACTAAAATTATAGAGTTAAACTCTTCCAACGAGCTCTGGTAACACTTATAATAAAAATTAATTAATAAAATAATAATAAATATTAATCTACCATGGTCCAACCTTAGCCAAGTGTAATTAACTAATGAGATAGGGTACTCAAAATATTCCAAGTTACATGTTATATCTACTAATCCATGGATATGTTGTGACCACAGATGGCACCAAAAGGGAAGCACACATAGAAAAGAGGACCATATCAACAAAGAAAGAAACATTTAAGAATGGGAAGGGGCTAAGAACAAGCCCAAGAAGAACCACTTGTAACCCACACCATATGTCCTCTTAGGAAAGAGGTTGAGGTGGAATCTATTTGTCAAATTCTAGAACCAGTAGTAGCAATCAAACATTCCCACTGGGATGAGGCACCAGCTTAGTAAGAAAATCTTGAGTTGACCTTGATGGAAGCCTACCTAAATCAAATTATATTAAAAGGAGTCCAACAAATAGTGCTCTAGGAGTTAACCTTTGGCCCCTTCTTGGAGCAAGCACCTAAAGAAGTATAGGATCAACTAAAGGCCTCTTCCATGTGGGCAATCTTCACTTCCACTCAAAAGTGGTACATGGGAGAGACATTCTTATTCTAGAACAATAGGCAGGCTATTTCAATGGTCAAAATTAAGGACATCTCAATGTCCTACTCATGTAAGCCATTGTTGAAGTGCTTAGGTTGCTATAAACATGGATGAGTCTCGTTGAGATTCCAATGTAGGCAAACCTTAGCATCAAGAAGGAATATATGCAATGGTGTTATGGTATCGACCATAAGGAGTTTGGTGCACTCACACCAAAAGAAAGGATCCACTACAAGATTGCAACTTTCCACATAAATCCAATGGTAAGGCCAAGCAAGATCACTGCCTTTTCTGCCCATGCATGTGCTACTCTAAGTGGGAGATTCCCTACAAACCTTCCATAATTGATCTATTTAGGGATTGAGAAGAAGTTTAAATAAAATAAACATGGAAGAAAAGCACTTCCCTTTCCATGCCTCATCAGGAAACTTTATCAGAGGGAAGGAATAGACCATTATACAAATGATGCTTTTAGGCATGCTCTAACTGCTAATTAGGCAGAGATGATGAAAGATAAGACAACTATAATCATCATTCAAGAAGAGGAGCAGTAGCCACCACCTCCACTTGCCACTTAAAAAATTGTGCCATATGTCACAACAATTGTCCAATGATTGTGCAAATACCAAGAATGACTCTGAAGCAAACAAGAGCTACATGTAGGGATGAGTGGCAAGGACCTATCTATGTATCATCTAGTGATGAGTCACTTAAACGAGATGGCCCAAATAGTCATCATGATGGGTGAAGGTGGATCCATTTTCTCTGCCCAAAAAATCCAATTTTCCATGAGGTTGAATCCTAACACTAGAGAATTCATAGTATCTCTTGTAGAACAATAGCCACTCCCAAGAATTTTTAGGAACATTACAACCTTCATGATGAGCTTGAAGGAAGGTGAGGGGGCTATAGTACTAACGATGTAGCACCAAGGGTAGGAGATAGTAGCAGAGGTCATTTCTGACAAAATAGTTGAAACCCTCAATGAATCTATGGCATCTATACCAAACATCACTACACTCAAGTACTAGATGTGTAAATGTTCGTAGGGACCATAAGCAGTAGATTAAGTACAACACAACATGAAGAACTACTACACTGACTAGTGGGAATTAGGCAATTGCTTCTAGATGCATTTGATCTTTTGGATAGTATCATTACAACCCAATCGGAGCTGCTAGAGGTAAGGGGGAAAAACATCATCTTGGAGGGACAACTCAAAATGACCAAGGAGCTGAATGAATACTTGGCTTCCGAAGTTGCTAAATTAAGAGTCCAAATTGTTGACCCTACATTTCTCAACTAAGCATTGACAAGAAATGAAGCTCTTGAATAGCTTCACACTAGATTGAAAGGGGTTGAGGATGTGATGGAGATGGTGGTGTTCTACTGATCCTTGGTAGAGGCTACACAACACAAAATTCAGAAGGCCTTAGACTTGACCCACTAAGAGAATGTGCAATTGACCATAGAGAACCATTTCTTGGGAAATGTTGAGGAGCATAAATAATAGTTGATCAAATTTATCCATCAACAATAGGAGCAACTAGCCACAACAAACATAGAGCTAAGAAGATTAGTAGTTAAAAACAAAAACCTCTCCATGGAGGAGGTCCATGTCCTTCGCTAGAAGATTACAATAGAGGTAGTTGCCTGGAAATCAGAGGCTCTTAAATTTAAGAGAGTTAACAATCATTATAGAGATAAGTTTAGTCTATAGAAAGAAGTTAATGAAAAGCACATCCAATTAATGAAGGAAGAAGTACATGAAACCCTCCAATAACTCAAGCAATGAAGAGAATTTTGGTAAACTATGGTTGATGGGATAAATGCCTACAATAAAGTGAAAATCTACATGAAGAAGTTGTAGATTAAGGAGATGATAGAATACATGAAGTTGGTCAATCTTCGATATGCAAATCTGGCTATGTTGACTACCGAATGACCATGGTCAGAACTGAGGAAGCAAGTGTTCAACTTGTACTTATTGTATGAGGCTAAGTTTAAGCACCACAAGGACACCAAGAAAAAGCTTATGGTGGCAAATCCAGAACTCAAGGTTCTTAAGGGAAAATACACTAATCATAGATCTACTACTGAGAACTTAGAGAAAAGGATGAATAACTACCAGGAGCTGCAAAACATAGTTAGGGCATTTCATGTCAAATGTAAACAATTTGTTACCTAGTTTGTCAATGCTAAGGAGTTATTCCTAGTAATGTCCTATCTATGGGATATCCCTATTCTAGTGCACATTGGTGATGTCACGTGGACTATGAATGATCCTTGGAGTAAGGAGAAGAAGATGAAGGCATTCCTAGATGCCTTTTACCTTCCACAAGAGGTTGTAGCTGTAGTATAATAGCCATAGTTGCCTCAGCCACTGCATGCGCCCAAAGCTAAAGAAGGTCCTTCAGAACCTCAAGAACCTCCACTGCCTAGGACTTCTTGATCTTCTCAACTACCTTTATGCCATCAAAGGATGTGTTGTCCACTTTTGAGTAGTCATGTTATGGTATTCAATTTTGTGTCATGAACACCAAAATTTTTATAATGTGTTGATTTGTACACTTAGGCACTCAATTTTGTCAAGTAAATTTTGTATCTTAAGAGTTAGTTAATAATCCCATACCTTCTCAATTTTTTAAAGGAACTTGAGAACGAGATTTCATTCACTTGTGGGGGTATGATGAATTTTCATTATGTCACATTGACAGGCCCCCATGGACGTGGCCTCATCAATGGGACCCCATTGACATGACCTTGTCTATGTGGTAGTTCCCCTATTGACAGGACCACGTTGACGTAGCATTTGCTACATCTATGGGGCCCCATTGATGTAGCTCTAGAAAAAAACTATAAATACATGCTTACTAGTCAAGTTTATGGGGGTGTAGGGGAGAGTAATAGTTGTAGTAGAGTTCTTACAGTTTTTCCGTTTGAGAGTTAGAATATCTCTCTAAGTGCCCATAGCAAGAGTCAAAAGGTATATGGATCTTTATTCAAGCACTATTATACCTAAACCACACAAGTGTGAACAACAATAAAGAAAAGCCTTTTGATCAAGCCTTATAGCACTTGGATTAGATTAATAATTTATTTATGCATTTATTGTTTTCATTAATTATGTAATTAATTAAGCTAAATTAGACTTTAAGTGACTAGTTAATTAATTAAGTTAAATAGATTAAACACATAAGTATGACTGCTTCAAGCATAAACACATATTTGCTTGGTAATCCCAGCAGTGTTATTACTTGGTTTGCCCAATAGCATAGTGCTTGGTAACCCTAGTAGTAGATACATGGGTTTAGGATGTGTATGGAAAGTGGAACTGGATTCTTATGTTAGGACTAGTTAGGGATTAGTTAAGTAGTTAAATTAAATTAGTTATGAAATTACTTCATCTCTCTACTTTGAGCCCGAAGGAACATAAAACATAAAATAATAAAAATAATATGCCTTGATTACACTTAACCATACCTTTGTACATCACACGTGTAACTGGGAAGACAACAAATGACTATTAGGGTAAGGTTCACTTCCTAAAAGACTAGTGCACTAGAAGACATAGAGTCTACAGAATTTTACTATATCACATGTGAACACTTCGTGATTTGTATGGTTGTGTGTAGGGGTACCTCTTACTATTCATCAATGATCATCATCAAACACTTGTAAGGATAGCATAATATCAGGGATGGAGTAACAATCAACCTTCTCCATGATGATTTCAAAATCCAAGGCTCCATAAGAAAATGGAAGATGAAGAATACAAGTAGCTTGTGCTAAAGCATATGGAATGTGGTTTTCATCTCTATGGACATGTTCTAACATGATAAGATCAAATTCCTTGAATAATTCTAACACATATGTCTTGTATGCTCTCATTAAAGAATCCTTCTCTTCATAAATGTTGTTGATTTAATTTACAATAAATTGTGAATTACTATAAATCTTTAACTTTGAAAGATCAAAATGAATATCATACTTTAGTCCATGGATTAAAGCTTCATATTTAGACATGTTGTTTGTCATGGACTTTGAAAAATGAATGGCTTTAAGATTTGGAGCTTTCCTAGGTGGAATTAACATAATTCCAACACCATATCCTTGTTTTGATGAGGCTTCGTCAATCCTAAGTATCCATGTGTTCAAGTTATCAAAATGTAAAAATCATAGGTATTATCATCATCATAAATTGGATTATCACCTAAGAATTGGATAGTGAGGATTTCACATATATCATTGTCCTTACCAATTGGTGGGGAATCACCAAATAGGAAATTCTTTCCATCATGCTGGTAGAAAGGCAATGTGTCAATGTGAAGTTCAGAAAGTTCCCTATAAGTTTGGTAATAGGATGTGGCATGAGTATGAATATAGGGATTTATGTTAGGTAACAAGTCATTCACTACATCTAAATTTTCATCTCACTTGTATTCACCAAAGTTAAGATCAATGATTCCTATAATGTCTTCACTTTGATCTATTGATGTAACATGAGATTCATCGGGACTTGAGATGACATGACAATGAAAAGGTTCTCTAGGAACTATAACATGTTCAAATCCTCCTTTTATTGGAAGATAGAGTTATGAGAAATCAAATCTAAAGAAACCTCCAAATTGGGCACCAAAGGTACATGAAAGCAAGATGCCATAAGTAGGTTTCATATTAACTACTAAGATGTCTATGCTACATGAAAAATTAGGATATTTCTTTAGGAAAATTTGGATATCTTTAAGTGATCCTACTACATGAACATTGGATCCATCAAGTTGGATAACACTTTGGGTTTGGAGAATCATTTGTGCTCCTAAAGTTTTACATACTTGAAGAGACATTACATTTATAGTAGCTCCTAAATCCATTAGACAATTATGAATGTTCTTTCCTAGTATAACTAAAGTAGTTAGGAAAGGAGGTTGGTCCTTCTTGGCCTATTGGTAAAAAATGGATGTGTCAAGGGTTCCAGTACCATCTACGACATGAATTTGTTTCTCATTTGCAGTGGTCTTACCTTTATCTCTAAAGTCTTTGATTAGTGCATGTATCACTTATTTTGCTTCCTTAAATTATAATAGTTCATACATGGATATGTTGGCCTTAACCCTTTTCAAATATTCTATAAGATCATTAGTTTTCATCTCACTAATGGGCTCAGGTTGGTTTTGGTTGGAATGATTATGGATTTGTAATGATGTTCTAGGTTGTGTTTGTTGTTGAGATGTATTATTGTGGTTTTGTTTCCTAGGAGGGATGTATGTGCTTCCTTTTGGATTACTAGTGTTGTTCATGATTTCACTCATTTTTCTAAATTATGCATTCATAGGAGTAGGTTCATTAATCATGACTTGCTCAAAGGATGCTACTGGTTCATTTTTAAGTTTCACTAGGGATTTCTAGAACCATTAGCAAGGCTTTTTCCTTTTAGTTGTTTTGTAATTCTTATGTGATATCCCCATATAAGGCTTGGAATTGAGGGCAAGACTTCTCAAAATGTTTCCTAGTGTTATGTAACCTAAAATATTCACTAAGAGCTACTTCTCCTATATTTTCATTTACCTTGTTATGTTGATCTCCTCTTAACATTGTTGCGTTTTAGCTTAATTACTTCATTAGAAAGCATTTTTTGTGTGGTTAAGACTTGGTTCATTGGAGGTTGACCCTCAACTTTGGTTAAGTTGAGGCTTGTGCTATCTCAGGATTAGGGATAGAGAGTATGGAGGGAGGATTAATAATAGATTGAATTACGTCCTTTGATTTATCATCATTTAGGCTAAGGTTTTGAGCAAATAAAGAAGAGGAAGTATTTTGATGAGTGGCAAGGTACCCCTACACTCAACCATACGAATACGAGCATTACATGCATGATCCAGTCGAACTCTGTAGACCAAGTGCCTACACACCTTATGGAACACTTAAGGTTAATCAATCTTTGTCCTCCCAAGCTTGCTTGTATTTGTCATGGTTGTATGGTTAAGTAAGCTTGAGGCATGTGATTTTTATATCTTTTATGTTTTTAACGCCTATGATAAGAGAGGAAAGGGGAGAAGAGACTAAGTAACTAACTTTAACTAACTAAGCCTTAATCATCCTAGCATTAGTATCCATTCCCACTTGCCATTTCACACCCTAAACCAATGTAATGCTACTAGGATTACCAAACATTATTTGTTACTGGGATTACCAAGCATAACGCACGTGCTCGAAGCGGTCGTATTGAATACACTTAACTATGAGAGTTGAGGGTTGAGAGAGATTAAGTCCTTAAGAAAGCATTTAAAAAATTAACAATAATTAAAGTCCTATTTAGCTTAGTCCATGCACTACAAGGTTTATCCAAAAGTTTGTCTTTATTACCATACACAATTGTGTGCTCAGGTACAGAACTGCTTGAATAAAGATTCATTCACTTTAGGACTCCTATTGCGGGCACATGGAAATTATTCTAACTCTGGAATGGAAAAATGGCAAGAGTTTGGCTAAGGTCTAGATCTAGATGGAGAAACAAGGTAGAGGTGCCTCTTATTTATAGAACTGGTAGTGGGCTGCGATATGGTGTATGCGATATCGCAGGGAAGGATGCAATATCGCATCCCATCATACCCCCATGACTGAATAAAAACTCATCCTTAAGTTCCTTACAAAATATTGGGAAGGTATGGGATTATTGACTTGAATGGAACTAATGGTGAATGGGATGACATGTGAATGGATCATCATTATAGAACATGACAAAACTAGTGTTCACGACAAAAAGAGTAAACACTTTATACATTTGACATCAGGCCTTATTTGGTAGCTGAGAGAGAAGAGAGAAGAGAGAAGAAGTCTACTGCTACCAATGCCAAGATTGCGCCTTTCTTTGTCCATCCGTAAGCGCGCCATCAATCTTGTTCCTTACATAACTTCTTCAGCACCGATCCATTCCAAGTGTTTCCTCTAGGTCCAATCCATTATTGTATGATTGCCATATGCACACACAACACAATATTATATTAGCAAGGGTAAATGAATCACAATGCAGTTTCTACCTTGCTTCAGTGAAAGGTCCATTGGTTGAGTTGTGGTATGGCTGATTGTGGATTCTAGAGATATAATATCGGTGACTACCAAAGGTGAAGGGGCTAGGAGAAAATTGAAAAAATTGGGTCAGGACCCCCATGACTAAGAGCGAACCTCCAGTAGCAATAGAATGGAAAAAGAAAAGGAATCGAGAAGATGAAGAAAAAGAAACAACTGTAACATCGATGAAATGGATGTCAAGATGGAAATGAACAAAATAGAGTTAATTGCAAAAATGATAAGGAAAAGAATTTAACTGGTGCACCAAATAGGAATGCCAGTGGGTCCTCCCCAAAGTAGGCTCATGCCCTTAATGCCTTGACAAACTCACATTTAAAGAGTTTGTAGGCTTTGGGAATGTGATTTTGGAACAAGAGTTAAAGTTTTAACCACAAGAATTTACCAAAAAGAAAACAATGTGTCAACCAAAATATACACTAATGATACAACCAACAATGAGGTGAACAATGGAGGAAGAATGATGGAAAGAAGAGAATGGAATGGAATCTCAAGAAAAAGGTGATGTACAACCCCTTGTGTATTTAATGATTAATGTGACTTGGTAGATCTCATTCCAAATCTGGCCTTAACCAAACCACATCTAGTGACTTTGCATTAATACATTTGGCCCATCCATCCACTTGAAGTAACAAGAATTCCTTCACCAAAGAGCCACCACCATTCCAACGAAATGGAGGAGAAAGTAGGGAGTGAGAAGGGCCTTAATTAGAGGGAACATTTTTATTTTAGTTCCATAACCAAAGCTTGTAGCCCAAATGATTATTTCATCTAAGGGGTGTGCTTTGAATTCTCACTATTTTTTTGTGTTTTTTGCGTGAGAACCACACCATGCAAAGACTTATTATTTTTATTTTTATTCACTTAGCTTCCTGATAATTGGGTGACATCGAAATGGTAAGAAAACTCAAGAAGAAAACATCCAAGCACCCAAGAGAATAGCCAACACAAACGCATCAAGTTCCCTTGAAGTCACACCCTTTTCAATCCTTAAGTCCTTCCTTAGTTTGAGAAATGCCCAATCACCAATTTGTTGATAGTTCTTATTATTTTGAAGAAAGGGACTATACTGTTCCAAGCCAAGAGAGACCATAGAAATTTATGGATGCATGGATGATGTGGACTCATTACCTACTATATCAAAAGAACCATACCTTAGTATCAACATCGTAACTTAAAGGTAAAAACCAAACATTAGCAACCAATAGAAAACAATTCATACCATCATTAAGAGCACTTATTGGGTGACAAAATTAAGAAAATGGATAAGACACATACATACACTCACAAATAAAAGAAAAAGTATAAATGGTGTTGTAGCAACCAATAAAGAAAAGTTAAAGAAATTTGTAAAACAAAAATGTGCAAAACAAAAATGTGTAAAACAAAAACTTAAAAGAACTTAGGGCCTCAAATGATTAGCATAGGTGGCCATCTCCCCCTTCACTGAATTGAAAGGGAGAGATTCTAAATAATGAGTGAGGTCATCCACTATCAGAGGTGCAATTTGCACTGGCTATTCTTAGTTCATGGAAGGGTTTTGTTTGTTGCACATTGACCAGTAATCTCTTATCAGGGCTTTCAGGCTTGTATATTGTGATGGCTCCTGAGGGGAAGGTTGTATGAATAATGTAAGATCCTTCCCACAATGTTTGAAATTTCATGCATGGGGTTCCAATAAAGAACCTTATCTCCTGGTTGGTACTTAACCTTTCGAATTCTTAAGTCATGACGTTGCATGTTATGTGCCTTGTGTAACTCATTTGATGACAGGGCAACTAATCGATTTTCGTCTAGCATGTTTAAAGTTTTCAATCTTTGTTTTTGTGCTAGATTGAGGTCAAGGTGGAGGTCACATGCCATGGATAGTGTACGGAGCTCAATTTGAATTAGAAGCTCTGAGAGTTTTCTATACACTAACTCATAAGGAGAGTAGCCTGTAGGGAGTTTCCAGGTGGAGTGGTATGCATAGAGAGCATCATTCAGTTTAGTTAACCAATCTTGCCTATATTTGCTAATTTTCCTTGTTAATATTCTAGTAATCTCCTGATTAGTGAACTCGGCTTGGCCATTAGCTTGGGGGTGATAAGGTGTAGTCAATTTATGTTCAACCCCTAGGCATTGCATCAATTTTCAAAAGGTTGCACCCATGAAATGCATTTTGTTATCCGAGATAAGTGCATGTGGCACACCAAACCTATTTACAACTTATTGTTGTACAAATTTTGTAGCTGTAGACGATGTGCAGTCTGTTACAACAGCTTCTTTGGCCCATTTTGTTAGATAGTCAATAGCAATAATGATATAAGCTTTTCCATTAGACATTGGTGTAATGGGCCTCATAAAGTCTATTCCCCAAATGTCAAAGGGTTCCAAAGGTTGAATCTGTTGTTGTGGACCCTCCATTCTAGCATTCATTCCACCATCACATTGACAACGCTCACAAGATTAGATAAAATGATGGGCATCCTGAAATAGTGTTGTCCAGTAATATCCTACGAGCAGGATCTTGATAGCCATTTGTCTCCCTGCATAGTGATCCCCACAAGGGCCCTCATGAGCATCCTAGAGAACTCTTAGTTGATCTACATCAGGCACATAGCATTGAACCAAGCCATCAGGAAAAACTTTGTAAAGTTATCCTCTGATCTCCATGAAGTACTTGGTTTTGTGAAGAAAATATTGCTTCTTCCTAAAGTCCAACCCTTGTGGTGTTTGTTGGGAAAGGAGATAGGTGAGAATGCTACTATGTCAATTTGTGCCCGTGGGTTGATTATTTNGTGTACATTCATACATATCATAGTGCAATTAGGTTCCTCATGAACAAGCCAATGGTTAGCCCTCGTATCATATGTTGGTTGGTAATCCTTCAGGAGTTTGATCTAACGATAGTAGATCGAAAAGGCATCGAGAATGTAGTTGCAGATCACTTATCTCAGGNGGATTACCAACCAACATATGATACGAGGGCTAACCATTGGCTTGTTCATGAGGAACCTAATTGCACTATGATATGTATGAATGTACACTTTGTAGCCTAACACATAGTGCCTAAATTTTTCCAGTGAAAACATTATAGCCATTAATTCCTTTTCGGTAGTTGTGTAGTTGAGTTGTGCACCGACGATACTCTTACTTGCATAGTGGATGTAATAAGGGCATTTTTGTTCATCTAACTATGTCAGTACAGCTCCTAAGGCATAATTAGATGTGTCGGTCATTATATGGAATGGTCTAGACCAGTCAAGGGCTAGAATGGGAGTTTCCACAAGCCTTTGTTTTAGAGTTTGGAATGCTTGTTCACATTCCCTGGTCCATTCGAATGGTGCATCCTTCTTTGTTAATTCTACCAATGGTTTGGCAATCTTGGAGAAGTTCTCAATGAGTCTCCTGTAGTAGCTAGTGTGGCCAAGGAATGACTGAATGTCTTTGACCATTTCTAGTTGTCGGGTGATTCCTTAGATGACCTTAACTTTGTCCAGGTCTACCTCTATTCCTGATTGTGAAATCTTGTGCCCCAGTACTACACCCTCATGAACCATCAAATGGATTTTCTTCCAGTTGAGCTTTAGGTTGGTTTCTACACATTATTTTAGCACTTGCTCTAATCAGTTTAGGGCTTGCTCAAATCTTGTCCCATAGGTGGAGAAGTCATCCATAAAGACTTCCACTCTGTTCCCTATCTGTTGTTGGAATATTTTTAGAACTAAACGATGAAATGTGGCAAGAGCATTGCACAAGCCAAATGGCATTTATTTATATGCAAACATTCCCCAAGGATTGGTGAATGTTGTTTTGGCTTGGTCTTCTAGTACGATCCATATTTGGTTGTACCCACTATTATCATCCATAAAATTGTAGTAGCGATGCCCTGTTATGGTGTCTAAGACTTGGTCAAAAAATGGCAACGGAAAGTGATCCTTGAATGTTGCCATGTTCAGTAGCCTAAAATCTATACACACCCTCCATTTTCCTTCTTTCTTAGGCACGATCACCAAAGGACTAACCCATTCGCTATCAACAATGGGATATATGAACCTAGCCTTAAGAATTTGCTCTATCTCTTCTTTTACTATTTGTTTTAATTTTGGGTTCAATCATCTCTACGATTTTTTTCGAGGCTTCATGGAGGGGTCCATGTAAATCCTATGCTGGCATATCCTAGGACCTATTTTGGTTAATTCAGGGTATGACCATGCAAAGGCTGTTGACCATTTATTTATCACCTTCAGCAATCTCTCTTTTTTCTTAGAAACAAGCCTTACATTGATGATCACATGTTTTCCATTTTCAAGGGTCATATACTCTAGATCGGTGGGCAATGGTTTTAGATCAAGGGGCTCTTGTTTGAATCTCTTAGGAATTTCCAACTTCCCCCAATTGATTTTTTCAAGGCTAAGGTTTGGAAGTTGGCAACAAACTTGCTCAAGTGTGTTTGTGCTTCCAATGTAAGCACTAGTTATCTCCTCAGTCAATTCCATGCATGTTATCAAGTTACTCTCTTAATCAGTCATCAACCACAGTGTGTCCTCTTGCTGTGTGGCTGCTGCATATAGGCACCTTTGTATATTAATTTCTTCTGCACACTAATTGCATGCAGGCAATGTTAAACTTCACATAACCCATGATTTCTGCACGCAATGGCACCCTATGTCACTGTATGTGATGCATGGAATTTTCTTCTTGATCTTTCCAAAAGGGTTATTCTTGGATATTTCTAGGGAAAGATCATAGATCCCTAGGCATGCATCTATAGTGCTCAACCATGCTCTTCCCATTATTATTGGGAAGTCCCCCTTACTGCTATTTACTTGTATCACTAGGAAATTAGCTAGATATGACCAACCACTCATAGTGGTAATGATGTCCTCCACCAATCCTAGAGGGACAGTGATGGACTGGTTAGCTAGCTCTAGTCGAATATTACTCTTCCTTAGTGGAGGTAGGTTCTAGCCTTTATACATCTTCTATGATATTAAGTTGACTCCAAAACCTAAGTCCAGAAGAGCTTTACATGGTTCATTCCCAATGACTTGGAGGTAGATTAGAGGACTTCCAAGATCAAAGAATTTCCTGGGAAGGTGGCCCACCTTTATCCAGTCAGTAATTGTATGTGTTAACATAACCATGTGCATTGAGCTCTGTTGTTGGTTTGAAGGAGCTCCCAAAACATTATTTGGTACAGAGGTGTGTAGATGTTCAACCACTTGGTGAGGGCTTAGTTAGATTGTTGGTTCTGAAGAAAGGTCTTTTCGACATAAGATTGTTAGAACCAACTGTGGTTTGAGGATTCGAAGCTCTCATGACATTGGGTTGTTGTGGTTAATTGGGGAATACCCCTTGCATTGTTGGAGCAGTTAATAGTGGACCTATCGATGTAAGAGATGCGGCTGGATTTGGAGGATGGTATGCATGTGAGGTGTCCCTTCCAAGAGAAGGAGTCTTAAAATACTCCTAAACTTAGTAGTGATATTGTGGGGTCATGTGACTGATGGAATCACTTGGAGAAACTGGCTGCTGCACGTAATAGCCATATGGATTTGGTTGCCGGTAAGGGTATTGTTGCCTAGGCAGTGGCATCCCCCATGACTGTGGGTATTGCTACTACTGGTGTTGCTCAATGGGTTGTGGCAGAGTTCCACTTGGATAATACATTAAGGGTTGGTGGAACTACCTTGGGTTACCTTGGAGATAAGGTAACCTTCAAGGTGCTTGCCATTTGTTAAGTCTTGGGTTGAGTGCATACATCCCAAACTCTTGCAGATGTGAGATTATTGGGCAACATCTCTTAGGATGGTCNTCGATGATAGTCATTTTTCCCTTACCCTTGTTACATGCATGGTCTGAATCTCTCCTCTTTTTCTTATCATGGTCACTACTTCACTTCTTAGACTCCTCTACGATTTTTTAAATGCTTT
>MNCI01036301.1:100095-200088 GCA_015680685.1 Gnetum montanum | reverse complement strand
CACCAAATCCCCATGTGTATAACTCTCTAGAGTTTGTAAGGGCTACACCATGAGATTTTGCAGCAAATATCTATGTCACAATAAATCCTTGAAGTACATCCACCTTGCAAGGTGATTTCTAAATATGTGCATTGTCGATACCTAGCTGATACTTGGCACCATTTTCAATTGAAGAGTTTTGTGGACCCTGTTCAATGGTAAATGTTGATGAGGAAAAATACAACCATAACATGTGATTAAGAAATAATTGTACTATAAAGAAATTTTTTATAACGTTGATTGCTTGGGTTTCAATTCACTGCTATATGAATTACTTACATTTCATATGGTCTCTAGGGACAACCTTATACATGTAACCAAAAACATAATCAACTGGGATTCATCCTTTTGAATCTTCCAAGGTCAAAGAATCCTTGGCATCAATGAGTAGTTTAGCCACTGCAAGATGTCCAAAATGGAGAGCCTAGTAAAGACTAGTCCATCCAGAATTTCCATCCTATACAAAAATTATGTAAACTATAAATAAACAAAATAATATAGCTGTTTAATTATAACTATGAAGCACGATTTGTAAAAAAAATGAAATGGTGATTAAACACACTTAAAAACATATACTTTCTTAATCATTATTTGGTAAATTATTATAGATTGTATGATAATTAATTAACAAATTCATTTATCTATTCCAAAAAATTGATGAACTAAGGCTACAATGATTATGATAATTTAGCTACTCCATGCACCATATTAGAGGCTTACTTCTCTAAGATATCTTTCATTTATACACATAAAAGATTGTAAAATGTCCTTTCCAAAATAGAATTAGCAAGATTGTACATACCTTGACAATTACATCAGCCCCTATTGTAATTAATTTCCTAACAATTGAAACATGATTAATCCAAACAGCAATTAGAACATGATTTCTTCAAACTACAATATGCAGAGCTGTCAAACCAAATGCATTCTTTGCATCAATATTTGCATTAATTTTGGTCGATTTAGGTTGATAGGCCAACTACCAATCATAGATTGGTAATGCTAAATAATATTCTATCCATAATGCTAAAGGAATAAACACTAAATATGTTGCAACACACAATATTATACAACATTTTGTACATAATGCTACAAGGAGAGCTTACTGATAATGCTTAATAATATTAATAATATTTTTTCCATAACATTAAATGCTATAATAAGAAACATTAAATAATATTTCATCCATAACATTTCAAGAACAGGCTAAGTCTTTTTTTTAAACCTATTGTTTATTATTTCTACAACTAAGAGCCTTACTCTCTATTGTGTGATAAACATCAAAGCCTCTATTTGTATTTGAAGTTTATGAGTTTTTAGTTAATTTAATCTTTCATTTACTAAGACTGTTTAATGAACAACCATTTTATTTTCCTAATTAAGTTGCCTATTCAAGTAACTATTTCATATTTTTTTAAAGTTATTTTAAATTATGAGTGATTTTTTGTACTTGTTAAAGCACTAGAAAAAAGTAGTGGAAACATGAAAGAATGTTGTTTCTGCCGTAGAGACTAAAGTAGATTGCCTTGACCCTAGTCCTATAGTCAAGGAAGTCTATAAGGAAACCATTCAATAGGAATGGGATGCCACCTTCAAAAAAATTTGGTAAATTGTTGAAGGATTACGAAGCCATTCCATCCAATGTCCCCATCAAGCCCTCTCGATTTCACCACTCTCCGTAGAAAAATAAGTAGAAGCACAAGCAACTGGGACACATGTAGCAAAGACATGATAGATAGCAGGTTGATTCTTTTTTAAATGACATGTGGCCAACCAGTAGAACACCTTCCCAGGTTGGGCCCCACCAATAACCAATAAAGAAAAACTCCACATGTAGTGCCTCTAGGCCATCCAGCTTAGAACCATACCAAGGTTTCCATCATTAGCAATGCAACTCTACATCATTTACATCACAACCAAGAACATCATACTAGATTTCTTTCAATAGAAAGTTCAAAAATCATCCTGCTAAGTGTGGTTGAACTTCTGGCTTATTGCCATCTCCTAGAACTCTTATGCCCACCTCTTCGAGTGTAACACTATCTGTGAGGTAGAAAATCACATTTCTAACTTTGCTATCCATAATTTTTCATCTAGATCTCTTTCTTCTGATGAAATTAAAGTTTTGGGTTTTGGCCTCAAATTCATTGCTTGACCTCTTCCAGTGGATTGCAATGTGGTTTTGAAGGAATTCACTACCTTTACTAGACTTCTCCAGCTTTGCAATTTCTTCAAAAACAAACTAGAAGAGGTAAACTAGTCTTCTTCACCTTTCCTAGAAGTAACTCATCTTGCCAAAATGAAGATACACCTCCAGAGTAAGTGGAACCCACCCATTAGTAGTTTTAACCAAAACCTAGGACATCTATTCTTAATTGTCTCTTCCTAAGCTGCTCTTTCCTCCTTAGATTTTACTCATAGGCCACCACTACCTCAACGTCTCCTTAGAGCTCTTCGTAAACTTTAGAATGATCATAGCATTATTATTTTTCCTACTAACAAAAATCTAGGTATTTACATTCTTATCTTCTCTTGGTATTATCAAGAGGCCATCAGACAATTGTCAAATCTAGATGTCCAACAAGTAGAAATCATTCCATGGGAAGTTCTTCGTCATTGGCTTTTCTTTATAATTAATCGCTTTTCTTAGGTTTTTTCTAATTTTAAGGATACCATCTTGAAAACCTTGTCTTTAAAGCCTTGCACTTTCTGCTTGATCCCTAAAATCCATAAACCTATTCTGGTTGGTCATCCTATCTACTCCTATACAGGCTATTTACTGAAACCTACCTCTCATCTTCTCCATTACTTGCTTTTCCCCATCCTCTGTTCTCAAACATACCATCTGCTAGACTCTTCAACCTTGATTTGTTACCTTCACTTGAGAGTTCTACCTCAAGATGTGTTTCTTTTTACTTTTGATGTAAAATCTCTTTATCCTAGCATTCCCACAAATCATGGTCTCACTACTCTCCGAACTATGGTTGAGTCATATTTTTTTGCTAACCCTTTTGATTTGCAAGTCTTTTATATGAATGCCATCATGGAGCTTTCCTCTTTGATCCTTCAAGAACATTTTTTAGAGTTCAACGAGGTCCTCTACAAACAAATTCAAGGCACCACCATGAGTAGAAACTTCATCATTGTCTACACTTGCCCATTTCTGTGCCACTTAGAGAAATAAGTTTTTTCTACTCCAGGCTCTTATCACCTTCTATATTACAAAAGGTACATTGATGATGTCTTTGGCATTTGGAGTAGTTCACAAGATTCCCTCTTTCAACTACTTGATTGGTATGGTTCTTTCTATCCTACCATTAACATTACTCACTCTATATCTAGCACCTTAGCCAACATTTTACATGTATCCTTCTTTAAGGGTTCTAACTTTGTCAACACTAGTATTCTATCTACCAATTGTTACCAAAAATCCTTGAATTCTTATCAATGCATCCCTTTCTCATCTTGGCACCCACACCATCAAAAGAAAGCCTTTATTATTGCTAATCTTACAAGATACCTCATTGGGGAATCATGCCTTAGTGATTTGCAGTAAATTTGACTACAACTCTATCAACAACTTTGTGCTTGAGGATATTTTTCACACTTCTTGGTCTATTTCTTTAACCTTATCATTTCCTTCTCTAGATGACATCTTCTTGAATAGCTTCATCAATGACATGATGTTCACACCAAGAGATGAACCCCTCTAGTATTCAAATTGGATTTTAGTCCTTCCACTAAATCCTTGAATGTGAGGATGTTCCTAAACCCTATACTTGCTTAGGTCCACCAAAAAATATCCAAGTCCCTAAAACATCATTTTAGATAAAATTGTCTACTAGAGGAATCTAAGAAAACTTTGTTCTTTCCTTGTCAAAAACAAATTCAAGTGCAATGTTCCACCTCCTCGGCCAGAAAAAGTGGAGCCCACTTTAAATTTATAAAAGTAGTGGAGTTTAATTGTTTTTAAGATGGAACACTATGTATTCTCATCCAGCATTTGTTGCTCATTGCACATTTTAGCATTGCTACTCAAACATACTGAAAAAAGGTGAGATTCCCTAAAAACATTTTATGTAGTAGCTTTACTCTTATGTATATTTGAGCCTTATCCAAATTTGTTTCTTATGTCTACTTGACCCTTTTATTTCTACCTTTCTATCTTTTCTTCAGTCACATGAGATCAAAGTAAAATTTTAAGTATCCCTAAAATTTTAAGTACTTGTAAAATTTTAAGTCCCCCAAAATTTTAAGTATCCCAAAATTTTAAGCACCCCAAAATTTTAAGTACCCTAAAATTTTTACTATGTACTATAAAATTTTAAAATTTTAAGTACCCACAAATTTTAAAATTGTAAGTAACCCAAAATTTTAAGTACCCTAAAAATTTTAAGTAATCCAAAATTTTAAAAATTTAAGTACCCCAAAATTTAGAAAAGTAGTGGGGCTTTAAATTTAGAAAAGTAGTGGGGTTTAAATTTAGAAAGTAGTGGAGCTTTAAATCTTAAAAAGTAATGGGGTTTAATTGTTACATAAGACGGGATGTTATATATTCTTATCCAGCACTCGTTGTTCACTACACATTTTATTGCTACTCAAACATACTGAAGAGGGGTGAGACACCCCAAAAAAATTTTATGTAGTAGCTTTGCTCTTATGTCTATTTGAGCCTTATCCAAATTTGTTTCTTATTTCTACTTGACTCGTTTCTTTTTACCCTTCTGTCTTTTCTTCAATAGCACATGGTCAAAGTAAAATTTTAAGTACCCCTATATTTTTCTTCTATCTTGTTTCCTAAAGAAAATGAGCTTTGTAGATGGGCAACCTTTTTCTCCTCTTTAGCAATTCAACCACATCATGCTAATTCTAAGCAGGATTTGACAAACAAACTCCCCGCTAGCTCTTCATGGAAAAGGTCTCATCCACTGGAGTCACCAACGGAGTATGACATGAACCTGAAGATAGGTCTATGTCTTGTCAACCATCTAGTTCACAAAGATTCTCCTAGTTTAGTTGATGATTTTCTAAAAGCTTTCTACCAAACAAAGTTTTTTCGTCAAATAGAAGAACTTTATGCAAATTACAATTGTTAGGCAAATGAAATCTATGTAGAATATAATCATTAGATAGACGAAATTTATGCAAAGTTAAATTAATGCTAGAAGCAACTTGTAGACACCAAAATGACACCAAATTCAGCTTGAATGTGCTTCTCTCTATCAACAATTGAATGACACCAAAGTGTCTTTTAGTACCAACCAAGATTTTGCACAAATTTCTAAAGTTCTTATTGAAATGATCAACATTGTTACAAAGGGACTCTGCAAAAATCTCCATGATGCAAACTGCAGTCGTCATAATAAGGAAAGAATTGAGTAGCTACACTCAGAAAAGGTGCTGGTTCACAATCTATGCATTGTTGCTTTAGGCCTTAAAGCTTTCACTCCTGAAGAAGATGCCATCCTTCAAGTGGAGTTTGTTGCTCTCTACAAAGAGCATAATCTGAAACTCTAGGAATCTTACCTTCATGTAGAAATAGTTTTTGCAAAAGCCAATCTTCAAAAATTGGATTCCTTCTCACATGAAACTACTTCTAAGCTAATTGAATACATCTTAGCTATTAATCAACCCATCTTTTATATTAATGTTTTTTTGCAAATCTGCATCAAAAAGCTCAAGGAATCCTTTCTTAATGAAAGGCTTTAGTTCCAAATTCATGTAGAAGCTCAGGAAAAAGAAGAGGAAATACGAAAAAATGCTTTTTTGTATTGCAGAGATTGAAGCAGATCACCTTGACCCTAGTCCTATAGTCAAGGAAGTCTGCAAGGAAATCATTCACCAAGAATGGGATGCCACCTTCAAAAAATTTGATGAATGGTTGAAGGATTATGAAGCCATTCCATTTAATGTCCTTGTTAAGCCCTCTCAACCCTATCACTCTTTGTAGAAAAAGAAGCAGAAGCAAAATTAATAGGAACACACGTAGTAGAGACATAATAGAAAATAGGTTGATTCTTCTTTAAATGGCACATGCCCAACTCGTAGTCTATCTTCTTGGGCTAGGCCCCACCAATAGCTAAACAAGAAGAACTCCACATCTAGTTCCTCTAGGCCATCTAGCTCAAAACCACACCAAAGTTGTCATTGTCAGCAATGCAACTCTACACCATTTGTGCCATAGCCAAGAACATTGGGCCAGACTTCTTCTCGAAGAAAGTTCAAAAATTATCCTCTCAAGCACGGTTGAACTTCTAGCTTCCTACCATCTCCCACAACTGTTATGCCTACCTTATCTTCATGTGTAAGACTATTTGAAAGGTAGAAAATCACATTTCTAACATTCCTATTCATAACTTTTCATCTTGATCTCTTTCTTCTAATGAAATCAAAGTTCTAGGTTTTGGCCTAATATTCATTAGTTACCCTCCTCCCATGGATTGTAGCATGATTCTGAAGAAATTCACTACTTTCACTAAACTTCTTCAACTTCATAATTTTTTCAAAAACAAACTAATAGAGATGAACTAGTCTTCTTAACCTTTCCTAGAAGCAACTCATCTTGCTAAAATGAAGATACTCCTCTAGATTAATTTGAACTTGCCCATCAGTATTTTCAACCAAAACCTAAAGACATCTATTCTTGATTATCTCTTATCTCTCAAAGTTGCTCTTTCCTCCTCTGATTTTACTTGCAAGCCATCACTACCTCGACATCTCCTTAGAGTTCTCCATAAAATCCAAAAGGATTAGAGCATTGTGATTCATCCTACTAACAAAAATCTGAGTATCTGCATTCTTGACTCTTCTTGGTATTATCAAGAGGCCATCAAACAATTATCATATCTAGATGTCTACCAATAGGTAGACATCATCCCATGGGAAGTTCTTCACTGTCGACTTTTCTCTATAATCAATTGCTTTCCTAGGTTTTTTCTAATTTTAAGGACCCCTTCTTGAAAATCCCAGCTTTAAAGCCTTATACTTTCTACCTAATTTCTAAAATCCATAAACCTATTTTGGTTGGTCATCCTATCCACTCCTATACATACTATTTACTAGAACCTACCTCCCATATACTTTATTACATGCTTTTCCCCATCCTCTGTTCTCAACCATACCATTTGCTAAACTCTTTAGCCTTGATCCCTAACCTTCACTCTAGAGTTCTACCTCAAAGTGTGTTTCTTTTACCTTTTGATGTAGAATCTCTCTATTTTAGCATTCCCATGGATCATGGTCTCACTACTCTCTAAACTATGGTTGAGTCATATTTTTATGCTAATCCTTTTGATTTGTAGGTCTTTTACATCAATGCCATCATGGAGCTTACCTCTTTGATCCTTCAAGAACATTTCTTGGAGTTCAATAGGATCTTCTACAAACAAATCTAAGGCACCACCATGGTTAGCAACTTTGCTGTTGTCTATGCTTGCCTATTTCTATGTTACTTAAAGAAATGTATTTTTTCTAGTCTAGGCTTCTATCACCTTTTGTATTACAAAAAGTACATTGATGATGCCTTTGGAATTTAGAGCATTTCACAAGATTTCCTCTTCTAGCTGCTTGATTAGTATGGTTCTTTCTATCACACCATCAAGAGTAGTCCCTCTATATCTAGCACCTTAGCTAACATTTCAGATGTATCCTTCTTCAAAGGTTATAACTTTGTCAACACTGGTATTCTATCTACTAAGTATTACCAAAAATATTGGAATGCTTATCAGTACATCCCTTCCTCCTCTTAGCACCCACACCATCAGAAGAAAGCCTTTATTATTGTTGAGCTTAAAAGATACTTCATTAGGGAATCTTGCCTTAGTGATCTACAGTAGATTCAACTACAACTCTATCAGTGACTTTGTGCTTGAGGATATCCTTCATGCTTCTTGGTCCATTACTTCAACCCTATCCCTACCTCCTCCAAGTGACATCTTCTTAAATAACTTCATCAACACCATGATGTTTGCACTAGGAGATGGACCCCTCTTGTCTTCAAATTGGATTTTAGTCTTTTCACTAAATCCTTTACTGTGATGGTGCTCCTATATCCTATACTTACTCAACTCCACCAAAAAGATCTGAGTCTCCAAAATGTCATTCTAGATGGAATCATCTATTGAAAGAATCCAAGAAAACTTCATTCTTTCCTTGTCAAAAATAAATTTAAGTGCAATGTCCCATCCCCATCTTGGCCAGAATGAGTGGGGTTTACTCTAAATTTAGAAAAGTAGTGGGCTTTAATTATTACATAAGATGGGATACTATATATTCTCATCCAGCACTTTTTGCTCGTTGCACATTTCAGCATTGCTATTGAAACATACTGAAGAGGGGTGAGACTCCCTAAAAACATTTTATGTAGCAAAATTACTCTTATGTCTATTTGTGCCTTATCCAAATTTATTTCTTATGCCTTCTTGACCCTTTTCTTTTTGCCCTTCCATTTTTTCTTTAGCTCCATAAGATCAAAGTAAAATTTTAAATACCCCTAAAACTTTAAGTATTACAAAATTTTAAGTACCATAAAATTTTAAGTACCCAAAAAATTTTAGGTATCCCAAAATTTTAAGTACCCCTAAAATGTTAAATACCCCAGAATTTTAAGTACCCATACAAAAGGCACCCTATGCAATAGTCTCTTTAAATGAGTTTTCATGGATGTTGTTGTGTGACCAAAATTTATGCATCAATAGTTATGAGAGTATGTATGGAAATAACGTTACAATAAAATTCAAAATATTTTGTAACATAGGATATTATTTAGCATTACCAATAGATTAATAACACTAAATAATATTTTGTCATAATACTACAAGGATAGCTTATTAATAACACTAAATAATATTCTATCCATAACGCTAAAGGAGAAGCGCTAAATAAGATTTCATCCCTAACATTTCAAGAAGATCTTATTTGTAAAGGTAAATAATATTTCATTAATAACAATAGCGTATTTGTTTTGCTCCAACTAATTTGTGTGGTTTCTCTGTTCCTTTTATTTCTTCTCTACAAGGAGTATGTATGGAAACAACATTCCATGAAAAATTCAAAATATTATGAAAAAAAACATTATTTAGCCATACCTATCATAGATTTGTAATGCTAAACAATATTTTATCCATAATGCTACAAGGAGAGACACTAAATAAGATTTAAACCATAACCTTTTAAGAAAAGCCTCAGTATAGAACATTCATATTTGCTCCAATCAATTTGTGTAGCTTATCTGTACATAAAACGCACTTTGAAAGATTAAAAAACAAATAGGCACACTAAAAAAACAACACAGTGATTTTGAGCACCAAGTTTAATTTCTTAGTTTCATCCTTACAGGTTACCACCTAATTTTCTTAAGCTACAAGCCTAAAACTTCATCAAATCACATAAAGAGTGTGTTCTCTATGCTTTCACATGCAAGGGTTCAAAGTGTTTAACTCATTCATATGTCTTCTTATTGCAATGCACAAGGAAGAGTACAGAATATGTATGGAAACAATGTTTCATGAAAATTGAAAATATTTTGTAATACAAAATATTATTTAGGATTACCAATCATGCCAAATAATATTTTGCACATAACACAATAGGAATAGCTTATCAATAACACTAAATAATATTTTTTTTCATAACAGTAAAGGGACAAATGTTAAATAAAATTTCATCCAAGGAGAGCCTATTTGTAAAGGTAAATAATATTTCATTAATAACACTACCATATTTGCTCCAACTAATTTGTGGCTTCTCTGTTTATGTCTTCTTATTACAATACATATGGAATGGTACAAGAGTATGTATGAAAATAACATTACATAAAAATTTTAAATTTTTTGTAACACAAAATATTATTTAGCATATTTGTAATGCTAAATAATATTTTATCCATAACAAAAATAAAGTCAAAATTTTATCTATTGTATTAAAAATGATCTATTGCAATCAACAAGGAAGGGTAGGGTAGTATGTATGGAACTAACATTAGTGAAAATTCAAAATAGTTTGTAACACAAGATATTATTTAGTGTATTAGTAATGCTACATAATATTTTATCCACAACACTATAAGGAGAGCTCATCAAGTAAGGTAATATTAAATAATATTAAAAATGAAGTTGGTAAAATGGTAACTTAAAATTATTAATTTACCATTTTACCAAATTCTATTTATTCTATAATAATTTTGGTTAGATCATTATGATTGTACAATGAGAAGGATAACTAATTTCAAGTTTGGTACTAAATCTTGTGTGAATTTTCATGGAATACATACTCTCGTATCCTTCATTATGCATTGCAATAAGAAGACAAAAGCCACATAAATTAGTTGAAGTAAATATGCTAGTGTTATTAATGAAATATTATTTATATTTACAAATAGTTCTCTTTAAAATGTTATGGATAAAATCTTATTGAGTGTTTCTTCCTATAGCATTATGAACAAAATATTATTTAGCTCTACCAATAAGCTCTCCATGTAGTGTTATGAACAAAATATTATTCAGCATTATTGATCTATAATTGATAACACAGAAATATATTGGTAATGCTAAATAATTTTTTTGTAATAAAATATTTTGAATTTTCATGAAATGTCGTTTCTATGCATACTCTCTTTAGTATCCTTAATTATGCGTTGCAATTAGAAGACATAAATAGAAAAGCCACAAATTGGTTAGAGCAAATATTCTAGTGTTATTGATAAAATATTATTTATATTTACAAATAGGCTCTTGAATGTTATGAATGAAATGTTATTTAGCATTACCATTTTATACTAAAAAATAGTGTTATAAAATATTTTGAATTTTTATGGAATGTTGTTTTGATTCATATTCTTGTATCCTTACTTATACATTGAAATAAGAAAACATAAACATAGAAGCCACACAAATTGATTAGAGCAAATATGCTAGTGTTATTGTTGAAATATTATTTACCTTTACAAATTGGCTTTCTTTGAAATGTTATAGATGAAATTTTATTTAACATTTCTCTCTCTAGCATTATGGGCAAAACATTATTTAGTGTTACTAATCTATTATTTTTGTAGTTGGGATGTTTCCTACCAATGTAGAACCTATTGCTCCTTTAATGCCTATTGGCTTCTTCACCTTATCTTTCTTTAGTGACACTAGTTTAGAGACTTTAGCATAAGAGGCATTTTAGGCTTTATGGGGTACATCATTAGTGTAGCTTAAAATTCCTTCTTGTCAACATAATTTTTCTAATGAGACAAGGGAATGGCAAAGTGAGTTTTCCTATCTTCTTTTCCTTGAATCTTCTTTGGATTTTCAAAAATAGTAGATAAGCTATGTTGGCCTAGAATTTCCCTATCAAGATGGTCCTTTCTTTAGCAGCATAGGTAGAAATTTTGTTCAGTCTCTTCATTGGAAATAACTGGTATGTCTCAATCTTGAAGTAAATTTTTTCAATCATGGACAATCCACTGTACTTTTTTTCACTTGTTCCATAGGTCCTTTGTAGCCATAACTTTCTTGCCTCTATGTGAGACCTAGGAGATATTTAAGCAATGTTGGCTCTAACATTTAGAATATTTAGTGTCTTGATTATTGTTTCAAATGAATATGACACTATGATCCACTCTACTTTAAGTGTAGCATCATCGTATTTATTCTTCTAGGACTAGTACACTTCTTCCAAGTACCATTTACCATTACTTGAAATAGTGGATCATAAAGAAGAGGCTTGTAGTTTTTCATCAAATTCAATACGGGAAAACTCCATAAACTATCCAAAATTCAATTCCACTATGATAGTGGACATGATGGACTTTTCCAAAATGGCTTGAAGACACATATTGGAGAGTGTAAGACATTGTCCTTGCTCAGGAGCAAGCAATGCATCAACTTCTGCCTGTGCAAATTACCCTATTACAAGTGTGCACTAATGAATGCTATAGGATTGGGCCTCTTGCTCCGTAGGTGAATTTTTTCCTTCTATTTGTCCTCTACTTCTTCCCTTATGCATTTTCTTCCTTAGTTGTGAAGGTCCTTCCACTTTAAGTTTCTTGGGAGGCATCTATAATCATGAAAAATTTTAAGATTATCGAACCATTTCAAAACAAAATATCTACTAATTTATGACCCTTCCTTGAGTCCTTGGGTTTGATCAAATCAAAATCATTCGTTGATGTCAACTTTAGTTCTAATTGGGATTATAGAGTTAGAAACATTTGTGACCTGGATAAATCCTTCTTCAAGAAAAACCCTTAATCGAAGAATTTTCTAATGTTTACAAACAAATTTATCCTTTATGACCTATTACAATCATTAATTTCTTATTTATAGTGTGTTTGAATGGTTATTTGAAAAGAATTGTTCGGTTTATTAGCATCTGTTAGGTTAAAATATAATCATTTTTATTATTCTTACCTTTACATTGTTATTTTAGGCATTAGAAAAATTTGATGCAATTCATACAAACTATGTGTAGTACTCTCTAACATAACTAAGTTGATCACTTTATGAGTGAAAGACAACAAGAATGACTCAAATCGAAGTTGTAGTGAGAAGATATGGCTATATAAAGCTTGGAGGTCAAAAAAATAGCATGAATTCCCTACATGTGAATTAAGATAATGAAAAAAATCTCTAATACCTCATGTGGATATATATATTTTTGTTAATGATACATCATAGATATGACATCATGGATGCAATATCACAAGGGCTAATACAACACATCTACAATATCACCCTTGAGTTTTTCAATATTTTGTGTAATTTTTTATGAAAAAATTAAATAGTTTGGAAGGCACAAAGAATGTCAAAAGGATTCTTGATCATAGGTGATGCTCAAAATGTAAGAATTTGTCATCAAAGTTGTGTAAAAGATAGAGTTTGAACAAGGTAAATTGATGTGGTGTAGTTGTGGTTGACGTCAAGTTGTTGCATTAGCTTCTTAAATGTAGCTCTAGTTAAATAAGTCATGTTATCTGATATTAGCATACATGATACTCCAAATCTATTCACAACATGTTATTGAAAGAATTTTGCAACTATTGTGGCTATGTAATCTTTGACTACAACTGCTTTTTCTTACTTGGTGCAATAATGAATAGTCATTATAATATATGACTTTCCATTTGACAACTATGTGATGGGCCCCATAAAGTTAATTACATAATTAACAAAGGCTTTCAATGGTTGTATCCATTGTGGCAGTCCTTCGTTTCTAATAGTCAATTCTCCATTATTTTGGCATCTCTCATAAGATTTTGTAAATTGGTATGTATCCTTGAATATGGTATGCCAAAAGCAACATACCATCATCAATGTTAGTGTTGTTTGTCATCCTACATAATGACCATCACATGATCATTCATGTACATTCTTTAGGACTCTTTGTTGACTTTCTTCTAGTACATACCATCTTAATGAAAATGTTGATTTTCCTTAATTTTCATACATCTTTTTACCCTATAGAGGAACTATTCATTTTAATTTCTTATTCCATTCAACATGAAGCTCTTGTATGGTAATATTTGTCATGTAAGCAATAATCCATGACTTCTCTATTGAATTTGCAACATTGTTGTCTTTTTGAATAAATTTTCATCAATAAATTATTGTGATAGTGGTTCTTCATTTTATTTAGGTTCCCATCTTAGCTTTTATAGGTAATTAGCAACAACATTGTTATTTCCTTTCCTATCAATCATTGTAATTTCAAATTCTTGTAAAATGACAAGCCATCTTATCACTCTTAGACTTGCTAGTCATTTATTCATTAAAATTTGATGGCACTATGGTCAATATGGACATAGATGATGTACCCCAAGCACATCATATCAATATTTTGCAAGTGTATATACCAGAATCATAAGCTCTTTATCTATGGTAGTATAATTGAGTTATGCCCTAGTTATGCTTCAACTAATATAGTGTATATAATAAGGTTGTTTATGGTCATCAAGTTGAGTTAACACTACTTTCATTGCATAGTTAGAAGCATCTATCATAATGTGAAAATTCTTAGACTAGTTCAAAGCTTAGAGTATTAGTTTTTTAATCAATTTCTATTTAATGGTATCAAATGCTTTCTCACATTATTTTGGCCATTAAAATTATGTATCTTTCTTTGTCAATTTAATAAGCAGTTTTACAATCATTTAGAAATTTTGAATGAATCTCCTATAGTATCCTTTGTGACTAAGAAATGATCTAATGTATTTGATGGTTTCTGACATTTGAATGATGTTTTGAATGACTCTGATCTTTTCTAGATCTACCTTGATTCCTCTATGAGATACCTTATGTCCTAGAACTATGTCATCTTGAACCATTAAGTGGATTTTTTGTCAATTAAGCTTTAAATTAATTTTAACACATATTTTCAAAGCTTTCTCTAAGAATTCCAAGGCTTGTTTGAAGTTAAGCCCATATGTGAAAAAATCATCCATAAATACTTAAACTTTGTTGTCAATCTATTTCTAAAAGATGATAGGTACAAGTTGCTAAAAGATGGCAAGAGCATTACATAGGCCAAAGTCCATTTTCCTGTATGCAAATGTTCTCCATGGACTAGTAAACATTGTATTCTCCTTATCTTCTAGCATAATACAAATTTGATTATATCCATTGTATCCATCCAGGAATCTATAATATGAATATCCCGCAATGGTGTCCAAGACTTGGTAAAAAATGGCAAAGGAAAATGGTCCTTGAATGTCATCATGTTCAATAGCTAAAATTAAGTACAAGCCCTCCATGCCACCTTTCTTTGCAAAAATGGATAATGGGCTAATCCATTCACTATCTGAAATTTGATAGATGAACCCTACCTTTAATAGTTTCTCTAACTCTTGTTTGATAACTTATTTAAGTCTAGGATTCCATCTTCTTTGAGGTTAGTGGTGTGCTTTCATGACTGGATCTATGTAGATTCAATATTTACAGATACATGGATCAATGTTAGTGATCTCATCATAGGAACATGCGAATGCAATTGACCATTTGTTCATTACTTTTAATAATTTTCTCTTTTGTTCTTTATCAAAATCACCATTTACGATTACTGGTTTTTTATTGTTTAGGAAAGCATATTTAAGTGTATTTGGTAGGGCTTTTAGTTCTAGTGGTTCTAGTTCATATCTTTTTGGAATCTCTTGTTATCCCCATTCAGTGTCTTCCTCCTATTATGATTTAGTGTAAGGAGGTTGCCTTTGTAATTATTCTA
This sequence comes from Gnetum montanum, assembly GCA_015680685.1. NCBI lineage: Eukaryota > Viridiplantae > Streptophyta > Gnetopsida > Gnetales > Gnetaceae > Gnetum > Gnetum montanum. The sequence goes on along the minus strand of MNCI01036301.1, from coordinate 184,851 downwards.
ACTTATCTGTTTCTTTAACATAGGCACTTGTAATCTTTTCCAATAGTTCCATGAATATGTTAGACTCTAATTCTCCTTCAATGATTAGCCACTGAATGCCTTCTTCTTGAGTGGCTACTACATACAAACATTGTTGTACACATGTCTTTAACACATCTCTTACATGCTATGATGGCATTGTGTTTTACTGTCCAAATTTTCTACACACAATTGCACATATTATCATTGTATGTGATACATGGAACTTTGTGTCTTTGAACAATTCTAGCTTCATCCTCCTTGGAAATTTCCAAGGACAAGTCTTTAATTCTGATCATAACATTCACAATGATAAGCCATGCTTTTCCCATGATTATAGGAAATTCCCCTTTATTCTTCCCCACAGGTATGACAAGAAAATCGGCAAGATAGGATCCACCACTTATTGTAGTGATTACATCTTCCACTTGTCCAAGTGAAACAACAATTAACTGATCTTCTAGCTCAAATTGAATGTTACTCTTTTTTAGGTAAGGGAGATTCTATGCCTTATACATGTCTAGTAAGATAAGGTTCACTATTGACCTAAAATCTCATAGAGCTTTGGATGGTTTTTATCCTATGATTTGGAGATAAACTAAGGGACTTCTAGGATGTGTTTTCTCCTTGGGAAGTGCTCCTTCTTTGATTCAATACATTATAGTTTGTGTGAGCATGATAGTAATTAAATTATTCTTTGCAAATGTTGTAAGCATAGTGTTTTCCTAAGGACTGTGTGTGGATGAGATAGAGTTAGATGAAGTCCTTATGCTTCAAACCTTTTCTAGGCTTGCCATGAAGAAGGAACATTTCTTGGATCTTGGTTCACTTGTTATAATATTCTCTTGTGTGGTGACTACCCTAGTAGCACTCTTTTTTCATGGTTTTATTGGCAATCCTCCTTGCATGATTGCTGGCAATATTAACAACAATGGATTGGGAGCTTAGTATAAGGAACTAGTTGCTGGTTGGGCTATGTGAGAATTTAGATTCATGCATGAGGTAGTGGGTTTATGGTACTTTGTTGGATAGTAATGAGAGGAAGTATGGACAAAAGCATTCTCAAGAGAGATTAGACATTGTACATAGTATCCATAGGGATCAAGTTACCTACATAAATATTGTTTCCTTGGTGGTGATAATGCCCATTCTTGTAATTGTTGTCATTAGTGCTAGTATTATTCCTATAATTAAGAATAAGCCCTACTTGGATAACATGATTGTTAGTGAAGTTATTTGAAATTACCTTGTGAATAAGGTAACTGATGAGTGGCGAGGTACCCCTACACTCAACCATATGAATACGAGCGTTACACATGTGATCTAGTCGAACTCGGCAGATAGACTAGTTGTGGCATCTAGACAGTTAGCCTTAGGTCACAGTTCGTTGTCTTCCCACCTGGACTAGTATTAGCTTTATCACGTATGGTTTAGTCTAGAGTGAGGTGTATGATGGGTTTCTAATCTAATGCTACTCCTAAAGGCAATGGAAAGTAATATTAACTAAGCTAGGAGGGAAGGGTGAGAGAATCTAAACTAGCCTAAGTGCGATGAGCATCCATTCCTTGGTTATCCATACACACCTTGGACTTTGTGCACGACTACTACTGGGATTACCAAGCGTAGATCCTAGGTACGCTACTGGGTTACCAAGTAGTCACACTTAAGTGCTCGTATTCAAGTCGTACTTATTTTGTATTTTAACATGAGTTTAAGGGTGAGAAGAGATTAACTAAGAAATTAGTAAATAAAAATTAATTAAATGATTAAACTAAGTGAATGCTGCAATGATGAAGTAATCTCGATCTTTATTGTCAGTCATGTGCATGTCCAAGTACGTCACACTCGAATAAAGGATGTCGTACAATTACATTCACCACACTGCGAGCATACACAGATAGGAAAAGGGTTGAGAGAAAGAAATGAAAACACTACAAACTAGCTGACTCTAAAACTAACTTATTGGATCTATCTACCTCTTATTTATAGATGAGGAGATAGGCTGCGATATTGCGTATGTGATATCGCAGCTAGGCTGCGATATCGCATTAGCTGTGATACCGCAAATGCGATATCATGGGTGTGTTATCGTGGGTGCGATATCGCAACTGTCAGCAAATTCATAACTCATCATACCCCCATGACTGAATGAAAACTCGTCCTCGAGTTAAAGTGAGAACAAGCTCCATTGATTACAAAATGGATAGGTATGGGATTATTGACTGGCTAGAATGGATTCATGCCGCAGTGTGGAGTCAGAAAAAAATTAAGACACAACACAAAAGAAAATCCTATGATTACAAAATTGGATGGAAGTCATGTAGTTCCTAGTGGTGTTGGCTCCTCCATGGGTGTCTTTCCCTTTTCTTGCGCTCCAGGTCTTGGAATTTGATGGCGTCAAAGTATGGCCTAGAGTTTCTTCTCTTGTAAGGCCTTAAGTGCCTTGGCGTGCACGTAAGTTTGCGCTTGTGCCATGGAGGCATCCCAGTTAGCCTTCCCTTTTTCTTCCACCACCCTTTTATTCTCTATCAATAGTTTATTGATTTTCTCGGTTCTGAAAGTGTCCAGCTAGTTCTGAGCAACCTTTGGCCCTATATTCAGAAGGTTTAATACTTTCGAAATGGCTTGAACAAAGAAATCAACAGTCACACCACAATTGTTAACTATGGTGTCTTCTTCTTTATTGTGCCAAAATTGGTACATTTCCCCTAAGTACCAGGCACCACTTTCAAAGAGGGTAGGCCATAATGGGGATCCTTTGAGGTGATCCCTAATAGCCTCTGGAGCAAATTCTACAAAAGGTCAAAAGTTTAATTCCATGATCACTACAGTGAATATGGACCTTTCATGGATGGTCTGAACATAATCCTGGGGCAACGTGAGATATCGTCCCTGTTCAGACACTGCAGTAGCTCCTCCTTCCACCCTCCTTGATTGTACAGTAGCAGGGTCTTCTTGATGGATACTAAATAATTGTTCCTCCTACTCTACATGTTGTTCGGCAGGAACTTGTCCTTTACCTCTCCTAGGTTGTTTGATCGCACCTTGAGCAAGACCTTCTTGTTGTTCGTGTTTCGGGACCATCTGCAATCACATGGGGTCAATTGTTAGTAAGGTTGTTACCAAAGTTAGGTTATACCTTACTGCTTTCCTTAATAGATTTACTTTATTTCCATGTGATGTTAATTATTGGAAGAACATGTCCTCGAAAGATTATAATGTTGAGTCCTCTTTGCTTAGGTGGTTTCCAAATTTAATTTTCTGGTATAGCTAAGGGGATGAAATTGTTTTTAACACATTTTATTCTTAGTTTTACAACTAATTACCCTTAAATATTTCCTTCAAGCGATGATGAATTTCAAAAACTTTATGCACTATTTGGCATGTGCCCCTCCCCCACGACTAAGCTAAACACTCTGGGCTCAAGTAGGTTCAAATGGAATGAAAATCGGAGTACCAGTGAGTGAGTTATGGATATGAAAGTAAGGGGCACACAATTGCAAGTCGTAGAGAGGAATTTGAAAAACTTCCCCTGTGTGAACAGTTGCAAATGATGTTGAATAGCAAAGGGGGGTCACATATATATATTTTCATCGAAGTTAGGGAACTTAGAGAATGTACCAAATTTTTAATATTTATTTTGAAATTAAATGATGTAAACTAAGGACATCTGGACGATTGTTAAAGGGTTCCAGGGTAATTCAACTAGTTTTGAAGGCACGAAAATTATGATGGTATGGAATCTATCAATAAGAACCTCAGATAGTAGAGAAAAATGCTATGTGATGATTCATAGGAACATTGAATCAGAGGGATAGTAATAAGGGAAAGAATAGCATGAACAATACGCTGAGGGTAATAAATGGTATGGGTGAGCCGTGTCATAAGTGAAGATTACCAAAGATTACACAAGTGGGCCCTCCCCAAAGCATGTTCCAACCTATAATACCCTTGTGTAACCATACTTAAAAGTGTTTGTGGCCACTAGAAGGGTTAAATGTAATCTGCACTGATTCCACAAAATACACACATGTAAATATCACCGGAATGAGGTAAGAATTCTATGTTACACACGACACGAGCTACAATTACATGAACAGTGAGATGAGACGAAGTATAGAATGGATCGTAGAGATTGGGACATGAGGTAACTAACCTCGGGCACAGTGAATCCTGTGTGTAAAGCATGATTAAGGTGTCATTAACCCATCGTTCCAAGATTAAGACCAAGTCCATTCCTCTAATTAGTGACACTGCATTGTTTCATCCCATGATGAACAACTATGAGAGTACCATAACAACAAGGAGTACGATCACTTGGCATTTTATTCAAGGGAAGAGTGATTTTTGTTTTATGGCACTTATTTTTTCCTTTTACTTTTTTTTCTTTATTTCTTCTTTTTTTTTTCGATTGCTAAATCTAGAGAAGCTGCCAACCTTTAGCCATGGGTGCATGTATTTCTAGTGGGACCCCCTAGAACAGCATTGGATTTTTGAGTGCCTTTTGATTACTCTTACTCCCATTTTTCGTTAGATCTACAAGGATCTTAGTACAACCACGTTGCATGACAACACCCATAGATGTCACCAAAGAGAATCTGCAAGTCCCCTTGATGTCACACCCTAATCATTCCCTCTTGGTCCATCCTTCTTCATTCTGGGTACAATGAACACAAAATTAATTTTAAGTTTTAAAGATGTCAAGAATATCACTGTACCCTTGAACAGAACCTCTTATTTGTAGAATGGATGAGTGGGTGTAATGGGCTCACTATCCACATAATTGATCACTCAAGACTCGATAACATAGAACACACCTCAACCAACAAGCCACATGAGTGTTTTATTAGTAGATGAGATTACTTATAAAAATGTAAAGAGACAAAAAGATAAAAAGATAAAACAATAAATTGAAAAATCAAAAAATGGAAAACAAAAAGTTGTAAAATTAAAGAAAATGAAACATATTTATTAATGCTACTTGCTATTAGAATGGGGGATATCCCTCATAGCTAAATGATTAAGGATGACAAGGATTAATAAATGACGATGGGAATCCTTGCATGTTGGAAATATTGTAACTTGACCGTACTTACCCCATCGGGGTTCACACACCTGATTTTAGTAAGCATAGTGGGGCAATTTATACGATGTAGTTCCCGGATAATGAGTTGACCCACTATGATATTTAGGACCATTAGATGATATGCAAGGATCAAGATGTTTCCTTTCATGACTATGTTCATTAGGTCGTATGGCTATTGGAGTGTTAGTTGGTGACCCTAATGAAGTACCATGAGGTGTTGAGTTCAAAGATAAGGGTGCACCACAGTGTTGGACTTGTGCTGAGTCAGAGGATGCAATGGCCTTGGAATCATGTTGTCCCTTCTTACGGTCATGTTTAAAGAAGGGAAGCGTTGGATGTTGAGGAGGCCTTTCACTAATATTGGTAGTAGTAGCAAAAATAATGTTCATGGGTTGTTGCGGTGGTGTAGACACCTTAGGAATAGTTGGTGGCAATGTAGAAGGAGGGAAAGGATGAGAATGTTGAAAATTGGAAGAATTATAAGGTGCACAAGGCAGTGGTTATGTTGAAGGCATGGACTGATAGTATTAAGGAGAATGGTACTGTGGTGAGATAGAGTATGTTGATCCAATTGGGAAATAGGATGTTGAACTAGGTAAGCATTTGGATTCAGATGATATGAAGGGTGTCTCCAATTTAGGGGTGGTCTCCCTCACGACTGGGATTTTTTCCACTGTGATCAAACACAGTATCTCTGTATGAACTCTGGATGTAACATGTTTCCCCAATGCTCATATAAATGTAACAAGATTAGGCATTGGCCCTTAGGATGATCATACAAGCATATGTTACATTCATACGTATGATTGGTAGTTGAGCTCTTATTTTATTCATTCCTTCTTTCCAAATGTCTAATGATATTTTTTCCTGCTTCTCGGGTTGTCAAAACTCTATCTCCAATAATATCAATAACTTCTCCACACTTTTTATACATCCATTCCAACATCTTATTGATCTTTGCCTTGACTTCCTCTAACGATTGTTGTACTGGCAAAGATGGTTCTTTCTCCTTGTGATAAGTTGATTTCTCCTTTTTATGATCATGGACCTTTGTTAAGTTGAAATTTTGGTCCCATTGATGTTTTTCAACACTCTCCCATCTAGCCATTTCTCCTTCTTCTTTTGATACCCTCTTAATAAGCTCTTGGACTTGATGGGTTCGTAGTTCATATAGTTTTCCTTGGGCATACATCCCTAGGGTCTCTCTTGTTTCATTACGTAGCCCATCAATGATATGGTAAAGTATCCTTTCCTCAGAGAACCCATGACCTAGATAGTTGTTTAACAATGCGTAATATCTTTCTAAGGCCATGTCCAAGGGTTCGTTTTGTGCTTTTTTCCATCCTTCGATTTGTTTCCTCAAGGTTGACACTCTTGCATAGGTTTGATATTTTTCATTAAAAAGTTCTACCATTGTTGACCAACATCGTACTGAATTTGATTTTAATGATCTATACCATACTTTTGCTTAGTCAACGAGTGTCATAGGGAAGAGATTGAGTTTTTTCCACCTATTATCAATGTTGTTCCATGTATAGGCATCGTAGAAGACTTGTAAATGTTGATGTGGATCTAAGTCATAGCCTCCTGAAAAAGTAGGAAAGTTGTTTAAATCGAGCCTGGGTAGGCAGCTCTCTTTACGATGCCTATGGGAGATTCAAACAGCCTCTTGTAGTTGCATTAGGCTTGTAGTGGTCAGTAGGGATTCATCGTCATCAGGTAAGTTATGCTTTCATGTGTTGGGACGATGTTGCCTTCATTTATGTTTATAAGAAACCCCCACTTCGGATTGCGTACTCCAATCTTCATTGTCAAACAATTCGTTGGTTCTCTAATGAATTTCCTCACTAGATGTGGCATTATCATGGTCTTGTAAGAGAGGCATGGTTGTGAAATTGTGTGTGAATTTATATGTGAATTTTTATAATTATTTCTTCTTCCTAAGAGATATATCGTTAATTCCTATACAGCGACCTTGTATGATATAACTAATCTAGATAACTAGCATCGTCCCTGGCAACAACGCCAATGATGAGTGGTGAGGTACCCCTACACTCAACCATACAAATATGAGCATTACACACACAATCTAGTTGAACTCCGCAGATGGACTAGTTGTGGCATCTAGACAGTTAACCTTAGGTCGTAGTTTGCTGTCTTCCCACCTGAACTAGTATTAGCTTTGTCAGGTATGGTTTAGTCCAAAGTGAGGTGTATGATGTGTTTCTAACCTAATGATACTTCTGAAGGCAATGGAAGATAATATTAACTAAGCTAAGAGGGAAAGGGTGAGAAGGAATCTAGCTAGCCTAAGTGCGATGAGCATCTATTCCTTGATTATCCATACACATCTTGGACTTCATGCATGGCTACCACTGGGATTACCAAGCGCAGATCCTAGGTACGCTACTAGGTTACCAAGTAGTCACACTTAAATGCTCATAATCAAGTTGTACTCATTCTGCATTTTAACAAGATTTTAAGGGTGAGAAGAGATTAACTAATAAAGTAGTAAATAACAATTAATTAAATGATTAAACTAAGTGAATGCTACAATGATGAAGTAATCTTGATCTTTATTGCTAGTCATGTACGTGTCCAAGTACGTCACACTTGAATAAAGGATGCCATACAATTACATTCACCACACTGCAGGCATACATAGAGAGGAAAAGGGTTGAGAGAGAAAAATGAAAACACTACAAACTAACTGACTCTAAAATTGACTTATTGGACCTATCTACCTCTTATTTATAGATGAGGAGACAGGCTGCGATATCGCGTATGTGATATCATGGCTAGGCTACGATATCGCATTGGCTGTGATACCGTAGATGCGATATTGTGGGTGTGATATCGTGGGTGCATCATCATGGGTGCAATATTGCGGCTATCAGAAAATTCATGACTCATCAGTAACCATCTGGACATCTACTTCTTAGCAAACTTTGGATTAAGAATATATGCCTCAGACTCTTGTAAGTGGCCATGACAATACAACATCCCTCAAGATGTTCATATTGGCATACCTTACATCTTTCATCTTCTAAATTGAAGTCCATTACTTCCTTCACTATAGTGACTTTTCCTTTGTACTTGTACTTTTCACATTCATTGTCACTTCTTTTCTTCTTGTCTTTACTTTTGTTTAAGGCTTATTAAGTCCTTCCCTCTACTATCTTCAATGTTGTAGCAAACTTCTCATCTATAGAATCTCACATTTTCTCTACCTTGGTTGCAATATCATTTATTAATTTTTAAATTGATAAAAGTCTTTCACTAGTTCATGTATTCTTTTGCTGATTCTTTTTTCCTTAGCTCTTCTTCCTCTTTTTCCACTTGGTCTATAAGTCTTTGGATTAGATGAGCTATCATTTCGAATAATCTAGATACTCCAAAATTTTATCTTATCTTATTCCTTAGTTCATTGATGATATTTCATAGTTGTTCTTATGAAGAAAATATGTGATCTAGGCACCTATGCAATAAGGACTAGTACCTACCCATTGCTGCATTGAGGGATTCATGTGTCCCCTATTTCCATCTATGGGTTTGTTTTCTTAAATTTGACACTTTAAAGTAGGTTTGATACTTGTCATTGAAGAGTCCTAGCATGGTATTCCATCTTCAAATTAATTCCAATTCTAAGGATCCATACCAACTCTTAGCTTCTTTTATGAGTGTTCTAAGAAATAACTTCAACTTCTGTTAATCATTTTCTATGTTTTGTAGGACACAGGCATTGTGGAAGGCTTATTTATGATGGTGTGGATTTGCATTGTATCCTCCTTTACATTTTGAAATATTATTCATGTCTAGTCTCTTGATGTAACTATTCCTTACATTCTTGGTGGGAATATACATAACTTCCCTAATGTTGATCATGTTTCAAGTGGCCAATATGGGTTATTCATGGCCTTTGAATTCATAAACCCTCTAGTAGTGATGACCCTCAAATGCTCATGATCCTCTCTTACTTCATGTTTTATTCTTCCTACCCTTTCATCATGGTTATCTTCCTCCTCATCATGATGTCATTTTCTATATGTATGTCTCTCATGGTCTCTCCTTCTTCTCCCATCATGATCCCTTAATCTTTGTCCTCTCTTGCCAAAATTTTTGAGGAAGAAGATGAATTAGTTGGAGATTGATGTTAGCTAGTTCTCCTTCTATGACTCCTTGATTCATCTCTTTTGGATTCATTAGAGGTCTTAGACCTTGAATTCTTCCTAAGTCTAGAGTCCTCCTTCTTCCTTTCTAGGGTTTCTACAAGATCTAAATGTAGTTTTATCTTGATAAGTTCTTCACCATGAATGATTAGTGTTTCGGAATGAGACCCATGAGTTTGATAATTTTTCTCAATTTGGAACACAACATCTTCCGTTTCTACTAGGATAGGTGTTTAAGGTTTCTTTTTTCCTTTATCATGTGCATACGTTACCTCTATGATGGCATCCCTTCTTGCCTAAGCCTCTATTGGATGGTATGACCTAGTCATGTTTTTGATGATATGATATCCTTCTTACACATGATCAAGATTTGACCTCATGAGGGCTGCTTGAAGCATTAATGATGCTAAACATTCTGGTGTCAAGATAATTTTGCCCTATAGATCTCTCCATCTAAGCTATTTATCATGGTGAAAAATGAATGTAAAATTAGAATAATAAATATTAGTATAAGCATATGATATTCTAGTTTGCATTGGTATACTCTAATCTTTGTGATTATAATCCTTGTCACGACTTTCATTAAAATCAATAGTAAGTGGAGATTTCACTTTAGTTGTAGAAGCCATGTTAATTATTTTGACTCTTAAGTTTATACATTTGAGAAATTATTCTAAGTATGAAAGATATACTATGTAATGCATAATACAACTAATGAATGGTTGGGTATTCCAACACTCAACCATATAAGTCATGAGTGTTCACATGTAACATGATCGTAATTTGTGGATGGACAATGTAAGTATACTAGTAGTTGATGTTTTTTTGTGATTATTGTCCTCCCACTTACAGTTATATGGTTTAACTCTTAGTAAGGTATATGATATGATGATGTTGTTTGGCTCAAATTAATACTATGTGATAACATGGTGAAAAGTAATTGTAAATTCTATGTCTAAGTGTGATAGAAATGTAAATCTATTCTAGCCTATGGCAATAAAGTATTTGTTCTTGGTTTACTGTACACTTTCTGGGCTAATGTAATCATGACTAAGATTACCAAGCGAATTCACCACTGAGCAAATTACGTGAAGTCACTACTGGGTTACCAAACAGTTACACTTTATGCTCGAAACTAGTCATACTTTTATCGCCTTACAAAAAGACATTAGAATGTAAAATGACTTAGCAAATGTAAATGACTTAAGGAAAGTAAACATGATGATAAGTACAATAAAGCTAAGTGAGATGCTACAATGATGAAAAATAATCTTGTTCTTTATTGTTAGTCATGAATTATGTCAAAAAACAATCCACTTGAATAAACACTATGTACAACTATTAATCATCATAATGTGGGCATTCAATTTAATTCTAAGTTTAAGTTATGAAAACAAACTGTAAGAATTTCACTAAGGGTTGGGAAAAAGTTGTTGTTTCAATGTGATGGAGGGTTGGTATTTATAGGTATGACCATGACCCACTACATTGCATCTACAATTACATATGTAGAGCTATAATATCATAGATACAACATCATAGCTTGATGATAAAAAGGTCTAATCATACCCCCATGAATAACTTTAAACTCATCCTCAAGTTAAAATAAAAGAAAGATAGATTTCCTTGCAAAATTTGTGTGGTTGTATACAAACTTCAATACTCTAACTTATATACATGACTAAATTTACTATTAATGCCACATTGTGGTACAAGTGGTGTTAAAAAAATTATCATGCATCACATGATTAACGCATATGATAAAAATAAGTTAAAACAACACAAAACAAACAACCTCAATATAGCCTTTTAGATTCCAAACAATGATGGTTCCTTCATCGACTTTCATCTTTCATCATGGACTTCTAAAATTGGTATTTGTTAGGTAGTTCCTAAAGCTTCTCCTTGTTATAAAATTTAGTTAGTACTTCCCATTAACATGATAGCTATGAGAACATTCTATTGGCTTTCACATACTATGTTGTGAACTGTCTTCTTTCCTCTTTGAATGCTCTAACTATCTTTTTTTAATTCTTGGTAGTCAACCATTCTCCTAGGTAGACTTGTTGCTACATCTTCCTGATCCTAGTACCTAGCTTTAACCACTTAGATCATAAAGCTTGCTATATGTAGTTTTTGTTATACATTCTTTCTATTTACAAACTCTTTCCAATATCATGCATAGACTGTGACCACTTGTTGCTCAAATTCTATATAAGGCCTACTTGTTGTTAACATGGCTAGATTAGTGTATCAAAGATTTGCTAATCCCATGTACTCCAACAAATCCTCTATCAATAGGTATTTATTCTGGATTTCATCTTAGTGCACATGGGTAAGATTGTCCAAGATTGGCTACCAATTAGGTGTTTGTGTTATGATGGAGCTAATCTTGGCTCTAGCCATCTTAATTTCCTTTTCATTAATCTTCTTATACATGTCCACCTAATTTCTAAAGTGCTCATTTATCCATTCATACTTCTTGGCATCATTTTTCCACACACTAAATTCTATAACTAAATTTTATTTTACTACATGGACTTGTTCCATTAATAAGGTCTCATTTTCTTTAGCTCATTTTTGAACGTCAAGGTTGACTAGAGAAACTACTCTCTTAGTTAATAGATGCTTTCTTCCAATGCATTTTTTTGCTTCTTGATATCAGTCAACCTCATGTTTTTAGCAACAATGATTTTATTTTCTTATAATGCAATAATGACATTAGCATGGGTATAAGTTTGTGCTTCTGTCATTAAGTTGTTCCATGTTGCCTTTTCCTTTTTCATCTTCATCTGGGCATATTTAGTCATCAATTGGTTCATTTATTTAATTCCAAACTATTCAAGATATTCTAGCACAATGTATCATGTAGGGTCCTACCTTTTTGCTCTTAATGTAGCCATGTTTGCTTTTAGCCTTTGCACTTCATTTTTTGCATGTTCTACTATGGGCTCAGCCATGACTAGCTTGTCCTTGGTTGTAATTAACTTTGATTACAGTACAATGATATCACTAAGGATATCAAAAAGATTCTATATTACTTTTCTTATCTACAACAATCAGTCCAATATATCCTTATGCTCTTCTAAAGTCATGGATGTTTCAGATATGATTTCTACATCTTTGGCTCCAGTCATATCAATGGCATAATGAGAACATTAAAAAATTCTTTGATATGATTAGTGATAACTTCGACTTCTCCTACTACATCCTTGTGTTGCATCACTACCATTGTGGCTCCTTCTCCTATCTATAGCATTACCTGGAAGAATCCAATGTTATCGAATATATATTGTGCTCAGTCTTCATCCTCTCCTACTTGTAATGAGATCTTCAAGTCTTCTTGGATTGTCTCTCATTTTATACATTTTAGAGATCTCTTTACTTCCCCAACTTAGTATTTTGGTTATTTATTGCATATGGTTCATTGAGGGTTTGTAGTTTGGCTATGCCAGATGAGCACTTGACCTTGATCTATCAACGACTAGTGTTGACCCACTCAGTTCTACGTGCTCCATTCATGTAGTTGGAATGTTTCTTGTTGTTGTAGATTTAGTTGCTCCTTCAGTGCCTACTAGCTTCTCTAGTTGATCTTTCTTTCAAGGCACTAGCTTTGAAATTTCTGAATATGAGGCATTTTGAGCTTTGTAGAGAGCATCATTGTTATATCCTAGAATTCCTATTTGTCGACACAATCTTCTAATAAGGTAAGAGAATGATAGAGTAAGTTTTCTTGCCTTCTTTGCCTCAAATCTTCTTTAGATCTCCAAGAATAATAGATGAACCATGTTGGCCTAAAATTTTCCAATGAGGATGGCACTTCCTCTAGTAGCATAGGTGGAAATTCTATTTAGTCTTTTTCTAGGAATATATGGTAGGTCCCAATCTTAAAATAGATCTTCTCTACTATAAAAAAAAATCATTATATTCTTTCTCACTTTTTCATAGGCCCTTTACAACCATAACTTCCTTACCTTTGTGTTGAACATGAAAGAGATTTGGCCAAAGTTGGCTCTAACATTCAAAATATTTAGTGCCTTTGATATTACTTCAATAAAGTATGACACTATGATTCCTTCGATCTTTGTGGTGGCATCATGTTGCTTGTTCTTCTAATATTGGTACACTTCTCCTAGGTACCAGTTATGACAAGCTAGGGGAAATTCGATGTTGGATATCTTTAATCGTTATTTTTCTTTCTTTCATTGTAGAGATTGTCACCTCATTTGTGACTAACCCATGAGTCATATCCTAGGGAGGAATGATTTAAAAAGTCAAAGAAATTATTAAGATAATAAATAATTAGAATCGAATCCAATTAAATTCCATACTTGTTACTGTCACTCATAAGTAAAATCATAAATTTTCATCCTAACTTCTAACATTAAGTTCAAGAATCAAAATTAATGATTAAATCAATATTGAAATTATAAATACATGCATAAATTATGAAGATTACAAGGGAGACTTCACCAAATTTGTGATTCTACCTTATTGTTTCCACAATGCAGCAACCTCGACAACCTAACAATGGACTCTAATGGTCTTTAGTAGGCACAAAGCTCAATGAATCCTCATGTTACAATTCTTCAAAGAAAATTGATTTCAATATGATATGTTTTTTAATTGGGTACCAATCCTAGGTGTTCATTTTGTGCCCGTTGGGTTGCACAAATCAATACAATTTTGAAGGAGTATTTATACTCTAACAATGTTTAAAAATAATTATTTTAATAATATATGGGTATTGCAAAACTTGGTACCGATCCATTATAATTAATACCACTACTAAGCTTGGCTTTTTAATGTTTTAAATTAATATGGATTCTAACAAAAGAAGCAAAAGAGGCATAAGTGATGCTCCACATGTTCATCATCTATATTGGTTTGGTGATGAGTGTTGTTGCAAATGTGTTGCTAGAGAAACCCACAAGTTTGCTTTTCTACAAAACCTCTGCTACGCTTGTCATTTTTCTGTTGAAGATAGGCCTTGCCAAGATTGCTCAATGATGATAGCCACATGGGCATGCCAGTGTATGGCCTTGCAAGTATTGCATTTCTAACACAAATTAGTCTCACAATTCTCCATGTGGAGCAAATCTCATATTCACTATTGTTGCAACTGCACTTTATCTTGCATTATCTTTGTTTTCTTCTTGTCCAAAGTCACTTTTACAATTTTCATCATTCTTCCTTTGGCCTGTAGTGCGTTGTATAGAGTTTTTTTTGGAAATTTTAGTGATAAAGATATGAACCCAATGACAAATTGTACTCCATTATGACATTTTTCTATTGCTACCGTTGGTTGTGTTTCAATGGTGTTTATTGTCATTGGCTACACATTGGTTGTGTCTTTGGCGAGCAAGATTAGGTTGTGGTTGTTTCCTGTCAAACATTGTTTCAGTGTTGCTTCCGGTCTATAGGTGTTTTTATGCATGGTTGGCTCATTGGCTTCATTTCACATGCCACCATACTTGCTCTTGTGCTATGTCCTATCAACTTGGGTGTTGGATGCAAGGTTATGCTACTCCATGCTTGGCAAGACCCATGTGCCTGATCCATTTTTCATTTTTATATTCTCCCTTGGCACCTTGTGCATGTGGGTGGTAGGCTACCCTACATGTTACATGCATGGTAGTGCCAAATCGTTGCTAGTTGGACTATGACAAGCCAACATTGCCCTAATNTAAAATTAATTGAAATGCATGCTTTGACAAAAATACTTATTAAAAACTGAACCAATTTTTGCAGTTTAACAAGTCACTCTTACATGAGATCATGGGCCATAAAGGAGAGTCTTGGAGTTATTCTCAAACTTCTATTGGAGTAAACTCCATGAATGGCCCAAAATTTAGCTCCACTATGAAAATGAACATTATGAACTTTTCCTAAATAGATTGGAGATATTCATTTAATAGCATAAGGTGTTTTCCTTGCTATTAAGTAGGTATACGTCAACTTCTACTTGTGCAAATTGTCCTATCACAGGTGTTGGTTGTTGCATGTTATAGCACTAACCCTTTGTCTTTGCAAATAGATTTTGTTCTCTAGCTTTTCCTCTTCCTTTGGGTTTATTTTTCCTTTATTATGACAATCCTTTTACTACAAGTCTTTTACAAGGCATCTACAATTATAAAGAATTATTTTAAATATTTCATAAAAATCTCTAAATGTTCATGACCCTTCCTCGAGTTCTTAGCTTTTAATCAAAATCAATCCTTATTATTACATTTTAGCTTTTATTAAGATTTTAGAGTTAGAGAAAAATCTAAAAGAAACCCACCCTTATTGTATTTTCTAATATCTTACTATTGATACGTAAATTTTGGTCACATTAACACCTTGGAAACTTTTAGGAGACTATTGCCTAAGGCACCTCCCGTATGATTACAGAAACCCAGTAATAGTCTTAGCTAGAGAGGGCTATGCAACATTTTAAAAATAATAAACTAAGTAAAATAATTGAAAATTTAAATTGAATTTGTTTGCAATTTTAGAGTACAATAAGTAATTCAAAAGAAAAATTCAAGTTTTCCCTGGTCTTGTTGTTGCTGCCTATTCGCTAATGGTCCATTGTAGTTGCTACAGCAACATTTCCCGTAGCCATCATTGGATGAGGGAAGAGGAAAAAATGTGACTATTAGCATCACCTTTTTTTTCACATCTCCATACATGGGAGAGAGAAAATAGAATCATAGAAGTAGCCTACCACACTTATGTGGCCACCACTACCGCTTGACCATCGTCATTCAATGTGCCATCTGCCACCTTTTACAGCATTCACCATTGATTCTCCATTGGGAAAGGACATCTGCTATTTGTTTGAAAGTAGAGAAGAAAAAACAAAGAAACGATGTTGATTCCATTTTGATGTCACTATTGCATTATTGTTTTTGATAAGAGCAGCCATTCGTGTCATTGCTATTCTACCATTTCTGGTAAGAGCAGTCATCCATGTCACTACTATTCCATAATTTTTAATAGGAGGGAAGAATAAGGCCCCTACAATCCACCTGTCGATATTTCTACACCACATGGACAAAAATAAGAGAGGCTTGTGATCCTCCTACCACTTGTAGAGCCTATCAAAGTCCTATGCCTTGCGTGTCACACTATTTGCAAGAACGTAGAGGTTGAGAGACAGGCTGCTATTGTCCACAAGAACATAGAGGTTGAGAGACATGTCGCTAATGTGCATGTGTGGCCACTGTACTAAGAAAAGGGGAAAATAAAAAAAACCAAGTCGTGGTAGAAACTCACTACTTCTCTGCCATTGTTGAGGAGAAAGAGCGCTATCATGTATCCTACCATGTGTGCATTGCATGGTCATCATCTGATGCACTGTTGCATGCTGCAGACATGTGCCTAGCCATCATTTGCTACATCATGTGCTATCACTTGCAAACTACAGTGCACCACCTATCATCCACCTATTGCCAGCCATGACTATGTGTCCTCTGCAAGTAGAAAAAAGAAGGGTGCAGCTCTGCTACCCTCCCCCAGGATCTCATGCCTTCTTTTTTTTATAGTTATTTTGGAGCCCTCCTTTTTTTAGATGCTTTTCATCGAATGTCTATAACAGTAGGCCATTACTACTTGTAACTAGTGTTTCCAGTTTTTTCGTAACACCTAGTGGTGGATGCAATGCCCTACGTTCCCTTGTAATACCTAGTCCATGCAATGTAACATTCCTGCTCTAGATTTGTTGGAATATCATTAAATACAATAGCAATTATAATATGTGTTGTTTTGACCTTAAAACATGACCCATTTAGATCACACTAAGATGTTATGATTTACATGCTACACAATTTAGTAACAGTTATTATATGTTATTCTAAGTTTCTTGGTTTCTCTACATGCATGGTTGATGGCAAGGAAATACCCTAAAAATTTCATTGGCAAAGACATGAACAATGGGAGCAGGTTACTACATCAAATGTTCACTTATTATTTTCTATTGTTTTTATTTTATTTTAAACAAATTCAATTATCTATCGACCATTCAACCACCACCTTAGTGATCAACCTGTAATAAATCTACATCCATTCTTGAGAGTTGAAAATATACTAGGAAAGCTTAACAAATATCATGGAGAAAAGAGAAAGGTATCTATTTTTGTTGTTGTGGTGTGTGTTTGGAATTGTAGGTTGTATCTCAATTTCCCTGCTAGAATCATGTTCTTCTTCTACAGATTCAAAAGTGTTGCTTTGCTTCAAACAAGAAAAATAATTTTGATGGTTTGTGTTCCAACTAGGTAGGAGTTTCTTGCTTCAACCATTGATCATGGCCCCATGTGATAGCATGGGCAATGTTGGCATCAACACTTACAAATAAGTTTAGTCTTTATGACCTATCATAATCATTAATCTCTTATTTAAGATGTGTTTGAATGGTTATTTAGAAGGAACCATTAAGTTTATTAGCCTTTATTAAGTTTAAATGTAATCAATTCTTATTGTTTTTACCCTTAATATGTTCTTTTAGGTGTTACAAAAATTTGATGTGAATTGCACAACTATGCACAATACTCTCCCCCACAACTAAATTGGTCACTCCATGAGCAAAAGGAAATAAAAATAGCTCAAATTGGAGTTTCCCTTCTAGAATGATGCATTTGCCCTTTAGTTCAAGTACCTCCAACTCAGTTGTAATGATGTTATTTAGAAAATCAAAGATATCCAAAATTGATTACCTAGTTCCCACCAGTTAGTCCAACAATTTCTTGTGCTAGGCTACACTCAATCAACCACTAATAGTTCCTACATAATTCTGCACATCTCTAGGTGTAGAAGCATTTGGTACAAACACCATAGGTGCATTTAATACTTCAGTAGTTCGATCAATAATCAATTTTTCTACAGTCTCCTACCCTTGGTGCTACATCACCAAGATAATTTCCCCCTCATCCTCCTCCAAGAGCACCAAAAATGTAACAACATACCCAAATATTTCTAGAAATTGTTGTTGTTGCGAGATACTATTACCTTTCAAGCACTAGAATTTGACCTTGTAGGTTGTTGCGTTCTTTGGGCTAAGAATATGAACCCACCTTCCTCCATTTGACTAATTGTTCGAGCCACTTCATTAAGGTAACTCATTGAAGGATGGTACATAGATGAATCCCCACCAGTTATTCCTACTTACTATTCTTGCTCATGCAAGAGCTACTCTCCGATTTTGCATAAGCACTCAATGGCAACATGAGCCTTTGGCAATGTTTCTTAAGTAGGTGGTGGAGGTGGTAGTTGATGCCCCTCTTCTTTGGACATGGTAGGGGTCTTGTCCCTCATCATCTCAAACTAGAAGATAATGGCAATATGCCTAATTATGTCATTTTCATAGTGGACTATCCCTACCATTTTACAGAGTTTTTTAATAAGGCATGAAAATGGCAGGGTTTTCCTTCCACGTTCATTTTCCTTGAAATGTATTTCCATCTCCACAACTATGAAGGTTAATAGGAAATTTTCCTCTTAAAGTAGCACATGCATGGGTAGAGAAAGTAGTTACCTTATTGGGCCTCATCATCAAATTCAGGTAATAAACCACTATCTTGAAGTATATGCACTCCATCAGTGTGAGCACACCTAACTCCTTACTGTCAACCCCATAACTTCGCTAGGTCCACTCCCTTTTTGCCTCTAGGTCTTTATACATGGATATTTCTACCAAATGAGAGCCAGAACCAAGAAAAACAAGATCTTGCACAATTTCTTTTGTCAAGTGAGATATCTGAATATCCTTGATTCTCATAGTGGCTCCTACCTTTCTACTATTTTAGAAGAGATATGTCTCTCCCATGTACCACTCCCCACTTGTAGTGATGATTAGTAAGATTGGAAAGCTTTGCAATTATGTCTTAACTTCTAATGAAGCATGTTCTAAGAATGGCAAAGTTTAGTTCTTAAAGAACTGAATGTTGGGCATCGTAAGACTTAATCATATCTAGCCAAGCTTATGTCAATGTGACCTCAAGTCTTGATAGGTGCCCTAGTGCCTCTCCTCTTTGGAATTGTTCAGTCACAACCTCTTCTTTAGAAATCTGTCAAACAAATTCCACTTCGAGCTCCTCTCAAAGAGGTCCCATTGCATGAGTTTTTGTTGCCTACCCCCAGGCTTGTTCTTTCTAGCCCCTTCTAATTTTGGGTCATTTATCCTTTGGTTGTGATGGTTCTTCTTCTTACAGGAATTTTGGTCTAGGTGCCATCTATAATCACAATGTGACCAATGATTAGCACTTAATGTGTAACTTTGAAACATTGGGAATATCTTATCTCTTGGGGTAGTTACACTTGGCTAAGTTGTGATCATGGCTTAGTTGATTATTTTATTATTATTTTAATATTAATAATTAATTTTAAATTTATTGAAGTTTTTTGGAAGAGTTAAACTCTCAAAAATTAATGGTTTAATGTTAGTCTATTCATTAATCCTTTGGAGGAGTTAGAAATATCTTGAAAATTTTTCATTGGAAACCTTAAGGTTTGTGACCCCCATGACTAAAAGCTTACCTCTGGTAGCTACAGGATTGAAGAACAGAGTGATTTGAATAAATGATATTAAAGTTATGGGCTCTAAAAAATTGCAAAAACTCCCCTCTTATTTTCAAGAAAATGGTAGAAACTTTCAAAGTATTGGATAGTATTTATAGAATTTTTGGGTTGTGTCCACTGGGCCTAGTTAACAAGGCCAAGTTGATGCAGTCATCTGCATTGACTAGGCCTAGTTGATGTAGCTATTGACCATCGTTGACTTTATCAAAATTTTGAAAAATATGAGTTTTTGAAGAAAATTGGGATCAAATGGAAGCCCAATAAGCCAAGAACATGATGAAAATATTAGAAGAGGATTTTAAAACGTAGAAAATTAAAAAATTATTTGAGAATGAGATTTTATGAAGAAGAATACTTTAAGGAGCACACAATTGGATGCACAATGGGATGCGTGAAAGATTTTGATTGCAGCAATGTCTAAGGGTAAGGAACTTAAGTAACCAAACCACAAGGTATGCAAGTAGGTCCTTCCCATAGTGACACATGTCCTTTTTTTCCTTGCAAAACCTTAACTAAGGAGTCTATGAATCCCATAGTTGATTAATGGTTACGAAACATTAAGGACCAACTCAAAGAATCTATCTAAGAATTTAAACACATCAAACTAAGACATGAAACAAAAACATGAAAACTAGCAATGAGGTAAGTTATAGAGAGCATTGATGGATGAGATAGTGAAGGGAATGGATGTCCCAATCATGGTCACATAAAGTCCCTTGTAAGAGTCATGGTTAGATGACCCAATAAAGTCCAACCTTAGTCTAGACCAAAACCAACCACTTTCAATGATTTTGCATCACCACTCTAAGATCAATCTACCCCCTTGAGACACAAGAATGCTCCCACAGATAACCACAATTCCTTATTTCAGAAGAAAAGAGAAACATGAAGTGAGAAAGGGCCTTAGTTAGAGGGGACCTTCACGCATGGGTAACATGTCTTTCTAGTCCCATAACCAATACTTGTAGCTCATTTATTTTGTCTAAGGGATGTGGTTTGAATTTTCATCATTAATTTTATTATTATCATCATCATCATCATCATTATTATGTCTTTCATTTTTGGATTTTTTTAATGGAAACCACATCATGCAATGACTTAATCAAATTCATGTTATTGGTTGACAAGGAACAATAAGAAATCCATGGAAAACACACTTGCACTCAACACAGTAGAGAGGTACAAAGAGTATTGAATCCCCTTGAAGCCACATCCTTTTAAAACCTGTGAATCTTTTCCAAGCTTGGAAACTACCAAGGTCACAAGTTCATTAAAGTTTTATTAATGAAAAAGCAACCTCATATTCCCAAAACAAGGAAAACCATAGAGCTTGTGGATGGGTTGATGATGTGGACTCACTGCCTATCTCATGAAAATAGAAACTAGTCCACTAATCAATTTTCATTTAGCACATTAAGTTTGATCAATCATTCTTTTTATGCTAGACTCAAGTCAAGATCTAGGTCACATGCTATTGAAAGTGTATGAAGCTCAGATTGAATAGGAAGTGTTGGTAATTTCTTGTACACTAGCTCATACGGAGAGTAGCCTATAGGAAACTTCCATGTTGAGTAGCAGGCCTAGAGGGAATTGTTGAGATCTTTGCTCTAGTCCCTCCTATATTTACTAAAAATTCTCATTAAGATCTTTGTAATATCCTTGTTAGTAACATCTACTTAACCATTGGCTTAGCAGTGATAGGGTGTTGTTAATTTATGTTCAACCCCTAAGCATTGCATGAGCTTATGAAAAGTGATGCCTATGAAATGGGTTCCATTGTCAGAGATCAATGCATGTGGTGCCCCAAACTTGTTTATAACATTTTTTTGTACAAACCATGCAGTAGTAGATGATGTACTGTCGATGATAACTACTACTTCTACCCATTTCTTGCAATAATTAATGGCAATGATTATGTATGCCTTTCCATTTGACATGGGCATGATGGCACCCATGAAGTCAATACTCTAAATGTTAAAGGTTCTAATGATTAGATCCATTGTTAAGGTCCATTTGTCTAGTCATCCCACCATCTCGTTCACAACATTCAAAAGAGTAGACAAATTGGTGGATGTTCCTAATGATGGTTGGCCAATAATACCCTACCATTAGGATCTTAATGATCATGCATCTCCTAGCATAGTGGCCCCAAAAAGGACCCTTATGAATGTCCTAGAGAATGCATAGTTGATCAGCACCAAGTATACACCAATGAACCAAGCCATCTACACACACATTGTAAAGGTGTCCATTAATTTCCATAAAGCATTTGGCCTAATGAAGAAACTATCATTTCTTCCTGTAGTCCAAATCTTGTAGCATCTCTTGAGTGAGAAGATAAGTGAGGATTCCATCATACCATTTTGGTTCTATGGGCACTTGTTTATTTATTACACTAGTAAAGAGAAGTTCATCAAGAAATTGATCAGAGAGTAGGCTCTCCTCTTTTTTATCCAATCATAACTGAGACAAGTGATCAGTGACCACATTCTTAGTCCCCTTTCATTCTACCATTGTAAGATTGAACTCTTGCAAGATCACTAGCTAGCATATGACATAGGGGCTCACTATTGGTTTGTTCATGAGGAAGCAAATAACACTATGGTCAATTTGCACAAACACTTTGTATCTAAGCACATAGTGCTTAAAATTTTCTAGAGTATACACCACCCTCATTAGTTCCTTCTCCATTGTGGTGTAATTCAACTTTGCACCCACAATGCTTCAACTTGCACATTGGATGTAATATGGACATTTCTTATCATCCAACTGTGTAAGCACAGCTCTCAAGGCATAATTAGATGCATGTGTCATGATATAAAATGGTCTAGACCAATCAAGTGCTCATAGAATTGGAGTCTCTATGAGTTTCTTCTTGAGGCTCTAGAATTCATTTTCACATTTTTTGGTCTAAATTAATAGAGCATCTTTCTTTGTTAACTCAACCAATGGTTTCTTGATCTTAGAGAAATTCTCTATAAATCATTGATAGTAGCCAGTGTGTCCAAGGAATGACTAAACATCTTTAATAATTTCTAGTTGGTGAGTTATTCCTTGGATGACCCTTATCTTTTTAGGGTCTACCTTAATCCCTACTTGAGAATTATATGCCCTAGTATAGTGCCCTCCTAGACCATCAAATGGCTCTTCTATCAATTGAGCCAAAGATTTATCTTCACACACATTTTACGCAATTTCTCAAGATGGCCCAAGGCTTACTTAAATGTAGCACCATAGGTGGAGAATTCATCCATGAAGATTTACACCTTACAATGAATTTTTTGCTAAAAAATGCTCAAGACCAAGCATTGGAATGTTGCATGAGCATTACATAGACCTAAAGGCATCTTTCAATATGAAAAATTTCCTTAGAAACTTGTGAATGTTGTTTTTTCTTGATCCTTTAGCACAATTTGGAACTGATTATAGCCACTATAACTATCTAGAAAACTATAATAACACTGCCCAAATATAGTGTTTAACACTTGATCCACAAATGGAAATGGAAAGTTATCTTTGAATGTTGCCATATTCAATAGCCAGAAATCAATATAAACGCACCATTTGCCATCTTTATTTGGCACAATCATGAATGGGCTAACCCACTTACTATCTATAATGGAATAGATAAACCCTGCCTTGAGGAGTTGTTTTATTTTATCTTTGATGATCTACTTCAATTTGGGGTTTAACCACCACTACAGCTACCTCTTTAACTTTATGATTGGATCAATGTAGATATGATGCTAGCATATCCTAAGATCAATCTCAATGATCATAGGATATGACCAAGCAAAGACTATTCATCATTTTTTAAGCACCATCAATAGCATCTACTTTTGTTTAGGAACAAGATTGGCATTAATGATTACTGACTTGCCATTTGTCAAAAATGCATACTCCATGTTGGTAGCTAGAGTTTTCAACTCTAAGGGCTTTTATTTAAAATTTTCATGGATTTCCAACTCTCCCCAATTAGTATCATCATATGCATCATCATAGAGTTGGTGATGAACTTTCTCTAGTTCATCCATGGTTTCAATATCAGCACATATCATACTCTTAATAGGCTCCATGCAAAGTGTGCTACTTCTAAGATCAACTATCAACCACTAGGTTTTCTTTTGTTTTTTGGCTACTGCATATAGCCACCTTTAGATTTTAGATTCCTTTGCACATTGTCTACATGCTTTGATGGATGTGCTCTTGACAAACTAGAGTTTCTACACACAGTTGCATCTAGTATCATTGTGTGCATGGATAGAACTCTCTTCTTCTCGATCTTTCCAAATTCATTCTCTTTGAAAATTTTCAAGGAGAGATCTTTGATATCCATTCATGTATCAATAGTGTTCAACCATTTCCTTCCCATAATAATTAAGAATATTTTCTTGCAATTGTTGACCTTAATCACTAGAAAATCGATAGGATAGGACCATCCACAAACAATGGTTACAATGTCCTCCAAAAGTCCCAAAAGAACAACGATTAAATAGTTAACCAATTCTAGATGGATATTGCTCTTCTTAAGAGGTGGCAAGTTTCATGCTTTGTACATGTCATGGGAAATTAGATTGACACTAGAACCTAAATTAAGAAAAGCCTTACATGGCTCATGTCTAGCAATCTACAAGTAGATGAGAGGACTTCCAAGCTTAGATATTTTCCTAGGAGGGTTGCCAGCCTTGATCCAATCAGATTCAACGCAAGTTGACATGAAAGTGTTGGTCCTAGGAGGTATTTTTTTTTTTGAAGGGCTCTTGAAAGGATTTGATGTAGAAGATGATGGAGAGACATGACAACCAACTACATTAGTCTATGAGGAATTTGGATTGTTGAGATAGAAGAATGGTCATTTTCGGGATCTGGGTTCTGAACCATTCAACTAGAAAGCTGACTGTAAGTTGACATCCCTAGTAGTGCTATGTTGTTGCAACTATGGTGGAATTTCATCCTAAATAGATGAAGCAAGAGGTAATTGGATTGAGGGTGGACAATCATTTGCTAAAGGATGAGAAGGGTGATAAGGATATGGGGTTTCCCCTTTTAGTAGATGAAAAATGAGTTTTTTGATACTCTACAGGGTAGTAGTAATGTTAAAAAGAAGCATCACTAAAAGAGTCACATGGAGACATTGGTTGCTATACATAGTACCCATATAGATTTGGCTACCTATAAGGGTATTGCTGCCTTGGTGGTGGCATCCCCCATGACTACGAGTGTTATCATTGCTAGTATTACTCATATGGTTATGGTGGAGCTCCACTTGGATAATAAGCTTGTTGTTGGTGGTGGAATTACCTTCGATTGCCTTTAGGATAAGGAAATCTTCTAGGTTCTTACCTTTTTGCCAGTCTAGGATTTAGCATGTACATCCTAGACTCCTGCAAGTGTGACATGATAAGGCAACAGTAGAATGTTTGTATAAGAAGATGCCACAGCCACCATGATCTTCTGATTCTATTGCCATAACTTTTTCTATTGTAGTAGCTTTGCCATGACCCCTTTGGTAGGCATATTTAGCTTCTTTCTAACTCCTAAAATTATAGTCACTACTCTACTTTCTTGATTCTTTTGTGATCTTTAGAGCAGTTTGGAATTTTTCATTCAACGATTCCCACATTTTATCTACCTTGGTCAAAATTTCATACTTAGATTTTTGGACCAAAAAGGTATTTCTATTCACCACCTCATCAAGTGATGATTCCTCCTCATTGTCACAAAATCTAACCTTCCTCTTTCTAATATAAGGATCATTGTTATATTCCTTAACACTTTTCCATTTTCTTAGTTCTCATTCTTCTTTTGCTACTTGCTCTTTTAGAGCTTGGATCTGATGGGCTCTAAGTTTTGATAGTTTTCATTGGGCATAAACCCCAGGAGTTCTTCTTGATTCTAATCTGAGTCCATCTATGATGTTCCTGCTGAGAATAACCATGGCTAGGGCATTAGTGTATGAGAGAATAGTATCTACCCATGGTAGCATCCAAGCCTTCATGTGTTCCTTGCTTCCATCCTTAAATCTGCCTTCTCAGATTAGACACTCAAGAGTACATTTGTATTTATCATTGAACAACTCTAGAATTGTACTCCACCTATGGATGGATTCTAGTTCTAAGGATTGATACCAGCTTTTGGCTTCCTTGATGAGTGTCGTGGGAAATAGCTTTGATTTCTACCAATCATTTTAAATAGTTTATAAGGCATAAGTATCATGAAAGGCTTGAAGATGTGTTTGTGGATTAGAGTTATATCCCCCCTCAAATCTAGGGATATTGTTCATGTCAAGTCACTTGATCTAACTAACTTTCACATGTCTTATTGGAATTTTTATTGTCTCTGCAATATTCAGCATACTTCAAGTTACTAGTAAAGGCTCATCATCATCATTATTTCAATGATGACTATGAGCATTATTTGAGCCCTCCATACCACCTTGCATTCTTGAGGCACTAGTGGTTTAGTATCATTGTGCTTATAAGAAGAAGACATGCTACAATTAGAATAATTTATGAATGTGCTTAAATTATTATATATTTTTTAGAATGATTTTTGACCTTAGGGTTCATCCAATGATGTTAATGATTTTCATTATGCTTAGATAGTGCACTTTTTAAACAAAAATAATCCCTAGCAATGGTGCCAATGATGAGCAACAAATGCCCCTACGCTCAACTATATGAATCACTAAGTGTTCACACACAATTCGATCGAATTATATGGATTCTATGTCTTCCGGTACACTAGTCTCTAAGAAGTGAAGTCATTTGTTATCTTCCCAATTACACTTGTGATATGCAAAGGTATGGTTAAGTGTAATCAAGGCATATAATTTTTATTATTTTTATGTTTTGGATGCTTAAAATAAAAGATGAAATGAATGAAGTAATTTAATTGCTAATTTAACTTAACTAACTAACCTAACTAATCCTAACATAAGCATTCATTCCCACTTATCGTACACATCCTGAACACATTTAGAACTACTAGGTTACCAAACATTAAGCGTTACCAAGATTACCAAGCACCAAGCATATGCTCAAAGTGGTCATACTTATGTGCTTACTTAATTGCTACTTAATCTAACTTAGCTAAGCTTAGTTTAGCCTAATTAATTATTTAATTACTTAAATCATTAAAGGAAATCACATAGGACATTAAATTCATAAATAAATAATTAATCTATTTTCAAGTGCTACAAGGTTTATCAAAAATCTTGTCTTTATTACATCACACATTATTATGCTCAGCTACAATAATGCTCAAATAAAGATCTGTACACTCTTGATTCTGTTATCTTTCATAGGCCTAGTTAGGATCCTGACTACCTCTACGATGTTTAGCATGCTTCGAGTTGCTAGTAGGGGCTCATCATCTTCATGATTTCAATGATTCCTATGATGTTCCTTGCTACCCCTTTAATCATGGTGGGTCCTACGATCACTATCCTGACATTCACCTCCTTTACATTTTCGTCCCCTACAATTTTGATCAAATTCAGAGGAGGAAAAAAAGATGCAAATAAAGAGGGCAAAGATGGAGGAAGATTGCCACCCTGTCTTTGCTTGTCATGGCTACAATCATTAGGTTTTCTGTCATCATGATGCTTACTCGAGCACCTACCTTGACTCCCACTTTTTCTTGAACTTGGATTATTAATAGTGGATTGCAGATTTGAGTTCAAGCATCCATCACCAATGTTAAGGGATGGAGAATCTTCATGTTGAGAATCCCCAAAGGGAGGATCCTCATTGTCATTTTTTTCTAATAAAAACAAGGGGTCGGTGAACCATTTCCCCTTCGTAGCTTCACGGTGCTTCTCCTAATGCTGATCTTGTTTACGTTGTGTTTCAATGAGATGGTAGTCCTAATATTCATGGTCCTACAGAATGTATTCATCATGGAGGACCTAGATGCCCAACCTCTTGAGAGTTTGGAGCAACATCCTAGGAACACATCAATCAGGAGGCACCACAATGTTGCCCTCAATACCTCTCCACCACAGCTACTCATCCTAATGCAAGATAAAGGTGAAATCAGGTACAAACTCATCTAGATGAGTGTACACCACCTTGAATTCTTGGGGCACTAGCGGTTTTGAATCATCATGCCTATGAGAAGAAAACATTTTGGATTAGAGAAAATTTAGTGTGCTTAAATTATAACTAAAATTATTAATTTTTCAAATGATTGTGACCTTAGGATTCATTCTAATGATCTTAAATAACATTCACTAAGTTCAAGATAACACACATATCAAACTACAAATCCCTCACAATGGCACCAATGATGAGTGCCAAGTAGACCCTATGCCACTCACTAAGCATTCATGTGCAATCTGGTCAAATTTCATGGACTTATAGGCTTCTAAGTACACTAGTCTCTAAGAAGTAAAACTAATGTTGTAATTTTTGTCTTCCCAATTACACTTGTGAAATGCAAAGTTATGGTTAAGTGCAATTAAGGCATATGATTTTTATCATTTTTATGTTTTGTGTTTTTAAATCGCCTAAGGATGAAGAATAATGAATAAAAATAAAATAATTAAATTGCTAATTTAGTCTAACTAGCTACATCTAACTAATCCTAACACAAGCATCCATTCCCACTTGCTATACATATCCTAAACACATTTAACGCTACTAAGTTACCAAATGTTAAGCGTTACTACGATTACCAAGCGTCAAGTGTTTGCTTAAAGTGGTTATACTTATGTGCTTAATTAATTGCTATTTAATCTAACTTAATTTATCTTAATTACTTAAATCATTAAAGGAAATTGCATAAAACATTAAATTAATAAATAATTAATTAATCTATTTCAAAGTGTTGCAAGGTTTATCAGAAAGCTCATCTTTATTACCACACACACTATCGTGCTCAAGTACAATAGTGCTCAACTAAAGATTCATACACTCTTTGACTCCTACTACGAGAAAAATATTCTAACTTTCAAATGATAAAACTACAAGAGCTCTGCTACAACTATGACAAAGATGTCATAAACATAGTGAATGATCGCGTATTTATAGGCAAAAACAAACACTACATCGATGGGGCCACATCAATGCATCAAATCCCATGTCGAAGGGACCATGTCAATATGGCCTCATCAATAGGATCCAAGAAAACACAACTCATCAAAAATGAAGTTCTAGTATGTATTTTATTAATACAAAGTTTTTTTCTTTTTTTTTTCTTTTTTCTTTCTTTAAGGAAACTTGGCCATTACATAGAGGAGTGCCTTCAAGCATGAAGAACATATCTTTCTAGCCTTGTAGTCAAAGCTAGTCCAAGAAACCTTGAAATTTCTTAGAAGTTGTCTACCTTCATGCATGGTTAATATGCCTTCCTAGTGGAACCCCATAAACTTTTTATTCTATGTATTTATTTTGTTATTACTGTGTTAATCTTACAATAGGACTACCTTCAGGCATGGATAACATGTCTTTTGAGTGACAAGATAAGGTAGCACTTATTTTTATAACATACTTCCATTTTCATTAGAACTCAAGTAAATAATATGACTTAATAGTAGGATAAGACTAATAGTAGTAGTTTTAGAAAATCAACAAGTACCCTTGATGTAACACCCTTTTCATTCCCACTTGGTTCTTCTCTTTTGTGTCCAGGCATAATGGTCATAAGTTTATTTTAGTTTTATTGTGAATATAATATCATTGTGGCTATGATAAGAACCTCGTGTTATTGGAAATGAATGGATTAAATATGTGGTCTCATTGCATATATAATTAGTCCTTTCATAATTTGATAACATAGGGTGAACTTATAATTGTTTTGACTAAATCTTGTTTAATTCCCTTACACCTTATTGGAAAAATCAACAAAGATATGTACATGAAGGATAGTAAATTCATAGAAAAAATGGTAGAAATAAAAAAAATTAAATAGAATTTTAACAATATTAAAGAATGATACATGATTACAAAATGCAAAAAACATAAAAGAATAAAAAATATATTAAAGAATGTAAAAAATTGGTAAGAAAAGTGAAAAATATAAAAAAATGTAAAAAAATCTAGGATTACAAGAAAAATATAAAAAGAGGGAATTGGTGCCTAAGTCTCAAACTTGAAACCCCCACAACTATCTTTAAGGGTGGAGATTTGGATGATTGAATGGCTAGTGAATAATTTTGTGAACATGATAGAGTTCTTAGAGTAAGGAAAATCACAAGAATGGTTATACCTATTGAATATTAACAAGAATAAGTTTTTGTGGATCTATTAGGTGGTAAATTTGCATGCCACCAGATTGATATGTAGCATGGATTATATAAGATCCCTCTCATAGAGTTTGAAATTTAGCCTTTTGTGAAACATGATTAGGGTTGTAGTAAAGGACTTTATCGCCAAGCTTGATCGACACTTCTCTTATTTTAACTTCATGTCTATATTTAAAGTATTTTTTGTGCACTTCATTACTCGTTTGAGCTACCAGTTGATTCTCATCTAAGAGATTTAGCTTCATTAGGTATTATTTTTAAGCTAAGTTTAGGTTTAGGTTAAGGGCACTCATAGTAGCAAGGGTATTTAGTTCTACTTGGATTGGCAAAGTAGGCAATTTTTCATAAACTAACTCATATGGTGAATACCATATAGGAAGTTTCTAGGTTGATCTATATGCTTATAGAGCATCATTAAATTTTGTGCTCTGTCTTTCTTATATCAGCTAATAGTTCTAGTTAATATTTTTCTAATTTCTCTATTAATCACTTCTACTTAACCATTCACTTAGGGGTGATGTGGTATAGTTAATTTATGGTTAATCCCACATTGCTGCATTAGCTTTTTGAATGTAGGTCATATAAAGTGAGTCTCGTTATCTCATATTAGCATGCATGGTAGTCCGAATTGTGGCCATGCAATCTTTAACTACAACTGCTTCTACACACTTTGTGTAATAATCAACAATCACTATGATATAGGAATTTCCATTTGAAATCAGTGTGAAGGATCCCATAAAGTTAATTTTCCAAATGTCAAAAGGTTTTAATGATTGTATCCATTATTGTGATCCTTCATTTCTGGCCATCAGTCCTTTACCTCTTTAGCATATCTCACAAGATTATGTAAAATGATGTGCATCACTGAATATGGTAGGCCAAAAGTATCCTACCATCATCAATTTTAGTGTTGTCCTTCCTTCTACATAGTGACCACCACATCGCCCCTCATGTGCATCTTGTAGAACTCTTTATTAATTTTCTTCTTGAAAACACCATTCTAACAACCCATCAACACATATTCTATAAAGGTTTTGATTAATTTCCATATACCATTTTACCCTTTGGAGAAACTATTCTTTTTTTTTTCTTTTATGCCATTCAACATGAAGCTCTTATGTAATTAGATATGTCATGTAATTACTAATCCATAACTTCACTATTGAGTCTACAACCATTGCTATTATTGTGAATAAATTTTCATTAGGTAATTGGTCTAATAACAGTTCTTCATTTTTCTAAGGTTTCTAATGAATCGTGTTTAGATATGCTCCAATATCATATACACGATATTAGATACTCGATATTAGATCCCAAGATGCGATGTTGAATATCTAATATCATGGGGTATATGTTGGCCTATAAATATAGTGCTTGGAAACATGATTTCCATATTAGTTTTTGAATAGAGTAACAAAGTTCTTACAATTTAGCCATTCCAATGTTAGAATATTTCTAAGTGCCTACAACAAGATTTTGAGTGTGTTTAGATCTTTGTTTAAGCACTGATGTACCTAAGCACAGCAGTGTGATGGAAATAAAGACAAGCCCTTTTGATAATCCTTACAGCACTAAGAATAGATTAATGTTTCCTTTAATGCATTTAATATTCATGCACTTTACCTTTATGCATTTTAATTAAGCAATTAATTTCTAGTTGTTAATGAACACAACAAACCACTTTGAGCATACGTGTAGTGCTAGATAACCCTGAAATGGTTAATGTTGGTAACCCATCAACACTATATACATTCAAGATGTGTCTGAAGAGTTAGAACGGGTACCCCTGTTAGGGTAGTTAGGTAGTTGATGGATTGCAATATCAAGGTTGTGATATCGAATCCGTGATATCGGGTCTGCGATATCAGAGCTTGCCATGCAAACTTGGATACCCGATATCGTGTCCTACCTCATTACCTATAAATAAGAGGCAGGCACAATTAGCTTGCATAGTTAGTGTTAGTCCCTTACCCAAACTCTTGTCTTTTCTCCCTCTCAAAGTTAGAATTATTTCTACATGCCTGTAGTAGGATTCATAAAGTGAATAGATCTTTATTCAAGCATTATGTACCTGAGCATACCTTGTGTACGGCAATAAAGATGAACTTTGTGATAAACCTTACAGCATTCAAAATAGATTAATTAATGTTATTTTCAGTTATTTAATGCTTTTCTTAGTTAATTAATATTATTTTCAATTATTTAATGCTTTTCTTAGTTAATTAATGCTCTCTCTCTCTCTCTCTCTCTCTCTCTCTCTCCCTACAACTCTCCTAAGTAAGCACACCCAGTACGATCACTTTGAGCATGCATGTAACACTTGGTAACCCAGTAATGATTAGTGCTTGCTAATCTCAATAGTGTTGCACTAGTTCAAGATGTGTATGGCAAGTGAGAATAGATATTGGTGTTAGGATTAATTAAAGCCTAGTTAGTTAGTAGTTAAATTAAATTAGTTACTTAGTTATCTCTCTCCTCCCTTATTAGTACTAAGAGAATAAAAACATAAAAGCCATAAAAATCATATGTCTTGGAATGAAATGTATGCGGTTCATCGAACTGCAGGATCCCTTTGTTCTGACTCGTTCCTTCTTGCTCCATGGCTGACTGCCTCGCACAACGTCTTATCAAAACTCAACCTTCTACAGCACACTCTTCTCAATGGCGCTTCTCACAGGGAGTTCTTTAGACAAAGGGACTACCTTCCAACCATGTTTCAAAGGGCCGAGTAAAACAACTAGCTCATGACATTCGCAAACTCGGCCGATGGTACACCTAATCAAGAGACAGTGCCAAGAACAACGCAAAGTTTCCAAAGAGGCTTAATGGTGGAATTTTAAGCATACGGCGATCAAGATAAGACAGATGCAAATTAAAATGCCGATGCAGAATGTAATGAAATGTCAATTAACCCAAAGTAGCTAATTCATGACCAGAGGCAGAATACAAATAGATAGATTACTAGCATGAGTTCAAGAAGTACGAGATAGATCAAAACAGCTATCAGCAAAGCATGTTGTATTGTAGAAAAGCTTGCAAACAAGAAGGGATTACAAAGCATAACTTACTGGACTGACTCCTACTCCTACTGTCTACTCTCACTCTATCCTCCTGCTAAAAGGCATGCTAAGGGCCTCTATTTATAGGATAGGGAAGTGAAGGCTTTAACTACTTTAATACAATATACACTTTATTTATAGGACAGGGAAGCGAAGGCTTATTTATAAATTAACTCTAATAAGGATGTTTAGATTAATATACTAAACATCCTTTGCAAAAGTGTTTAAAGGCTTTAATTAATGGAAAGTCTGCCCTTGTAGCTGGTGGATCAACTTGTCATGCAGTTGTGTGAAACAGCAAAGATCTATCAGTTTAAAGGCACTCTTGATTCAGATGCTCTTTGTGCAGTCCAACCAAATTATCAATTAGCACTAAATGATGATTATATAACTAATTCTTTGTTGTTATGTATAGAAATCCATGGCATAGATTTGCTTCCAGGTGCATTTTATGTAGCTATCGTGGTATGCGGAACATATCAGTTGTCAAGTACCATTCTTATGAACCATAAATTAAAGTGGGGAGTTCAGTTCCCCAAGGGAAGCCAACATTTAATCACGTGTGGTAGATCCATTTATGCACCAGAATACATTTAAAGTTTTCCGAGAATCCAGAACCTGCTACAAGATCAAGAGTTCAAGACTGTGGAGAAGCCTAGAAGAAGATGGAGTCAATACCTGATTCAACAGTTTGGAAGATTGACAAAAATTACCTTAGAAGCACTCCTAGTAGTTCTCCCATCTCAGAAGTTTGCTAAATCTTCAACAACATCAACCTCACCCAACTATGATGCTCGTGCTGTAATCCTGATCATGCAACCCTCCTACCGACAAATCGGCAATCAAAGATTTTAGAGAAAGCAGTTTAGGAAAACAATTCAACCTAGGTTTACTCGAAGAAAATGGCAGAGATCTTTCAAACCAAATCCAAAACATTTCTTTGCTAAGAAATGAAAGGGTCCTTTCAACAAAAAAAAAAGGTAACTTGTTATTCCTGCAAAAATCAATGTCAATATGCACATGAATGCCCACAAAAAAAGCCCGATCATAAGATGAAGGCATTCTTTAAAAGTTACATTGATGAATGGGAACCAACTGAAGATCTAGAAGCAGAAGCGACAGAAGAAAATATTTATGCTATTCAAGTCTTATCTAAAGACTCTGAACATAGTTCAAATGGAGACACAACTCAACAAAGTGACTTGTCTTCAGAAGATGCTGAAGAAGTTCAAAGAAGTTTCATGATGCAGCCATCTACTAATGATTTTAAAGAAGAATGGTTCACTGACCTTGAAGATCTTGAAGAAGTAAAGACATGGTTAAATGACGAAGAAGTTTGGTCAACCTCGGATGAATATGTAGAAATTACCCTCAAATTGGAAGAATAGTTTGGAGATCGAGATTCAAGCATTTCTTCCATAATGGAATGTAGAGAAACCCTGTTGAAAGTAGCATCAAAAGAAGAAGATGAAGATGAAGAACCCATTCCAAAGTTCATTCACCAAAAGTTGCCAAAGTTCCTAGCCACACCGTATCAGAAGCGTTTTCCAATTGTAACAGAACTGGGTAAATGGACAAAAGAGAAGACTAGTTAGGTGGACCCTCATGTACATCATCAAATTAAGCATTTACTTTCTCTTTATAGCATCTTATTAGTTCCAATTAAAATAGCAGTAGATGGAAAGGAAAAGTGAAAGAAATATCAGGCTTTTATTGATACTAGTGCAACTTTGAATTTTTTCCATAAAGATGTTTTAGAAAATTGGGTTACACATAAGCCAGTAACATTGGATACCATGAATGGTGTCAGAAAACTCACACATTTTTCCTTTGATATGCCAATATCACTAAATGATGAATATGTGGATTCAACAAACTTTGTGCAAATCTCATATAGTGGTTTTGATATCGAATTAGGTGCTTTCTTTATGGATAGTCTTGGTCCATATACAATTGGACACGAAATGATTGTCTGTTCATCCCCTCAAAAGGATGATCATCCAAAGATTATCTTAAGAAAAATTCCACCACAGTTGCAGAGAAATAAGCATCCTCAGATTCGCACAACCTTCAACCGAGACAATCCTTCCTTAAAACAAGTGTTGACAATCATCTTCATTTTTAGACTTTGGAGTTTTAGGACTAGATGGTCCTTATCACTGTTCTTCTGACTTTGGCTTTTTCACCTGCTTCTCAATTTGCAAATGTCTAATCTTTTCAAGAAGCAACTAATCCCTCGGATTTTTAAGAACCGACTCGCTTGATGATGCAGAGGGTTACACAACTGGTTGAACTTGTACAGATGATTCTTTGAGTTTTGGAAGAACTAATTGATTTTCAAGTGTATATACTGCTTGAAGTCGTTGTTTGTTCATGCTTGCTTGATTCTGCTTCTTTTTTTGTTGTTCTTTTAGTTGATGCTCAACGATTGCTTCGTATGCCTGGAGATGATCATGCATCTCTTTAGACATAACACTAACATGATCGTCAATCCGATCAACTCCAGTTTCGATCTGGCTAATCTGATCAATTATCCTTGTAATATGCTGTGAGGCATATGACATCCAATGATACAAATAGTTGAGCTAACAGATGATGTCTTGCTGTTCGGTAGGACTCGCAACAGAATGCTCTAGCAGGTAACTACAGTCTGCCCTTGTAGCTGGTGGATCAACTTGTGATGTAGTTGTGTGATATGCACCAAGAGGTGGCCATTGTGCATCTTTGCAAGGACCAACAAATCAGTTGCATTCTTTCCTTGTAATTCTTGTTTCTCTTTTTCCTTCCTGCAAGGTTGATATGATTCTTGTGAGAAGGCATCATCCTTGAGCTTGTCGGGATCCTATGAGATTGAGTGTTGGTGTAGCACCACAACACTCTAAAGTGGAGCTCAAGTTGTAAAGGTTGAAATATCCTAGAAATCACATTCTAATATTTTTGAGACCTTGCAAGGTTCAGTGGATTTGTGGTGTCAAATCACTCAAGAGAGCTTAGAGTTGTACAAGGTATGGTACCCTTCAAACCACATTTTGAGTGGAACAAAGCCCAAAGGTGTGTAAGCATTCTACCCTCCAAGTGTGGAGTACCTAAGTTGGGGAACCATGTTAAAAATTGGTTGTTATTCTTGTGGCAAAATGTTTTTTTTGGGGAACTTATTCATAACCTCACTCCCTTCTCCCCCCTCTCTCTTTGGTGGTCACGGCCTCGATCGTGGTTATGATTAGAATGTCCATCTTTGTCATGTGTTCATGTTCTTTTTTTAGACCCTTTATGTCTGTTGGTACTAAAATCTGGGTTATGGATAGTTGAGTAAAGATTTTGATACACAGCCCCTTGACTAAAGTCAACAGGAGGAACATAAAACATACTAAACATCCTCTTCTAATTTTCTTCTAATTTAATGGAAATAATATAAATAGAGGATGCAATATACACTTTAATTGGAGGATAGGGAAGCGAAGGCTTATTTATAAATTAACTTTATTAAAGTTAATTTATAAATAATCCTTATTAAATTTAATTTATAAATAAGCCTTCGCTTCCTTGTCCAATAATCAGATTATTATCCTTTGCAATATACTAAACATCCTAGGCGGAGTCTAGGATTAATTAAAGCCTAGTTAATTAGTAGTTAAATTAAATTAGTTACTTAGTTATCTCTCTCCTCACTTATTAGTACTAAGAGAATAAAAACATAAAAGCCATAAAAATCATATGTCTCAAGTTTACTTAACCATACAATTGTGACATACAAGTAAGCTTGGGAAGACAATAATTAATCAACCCGTCCTTGTTCCATCAAGGCGCATAAGCACTTAGTCCTTGGAATTCAAACAGATCATGCATGTACATGTATTCGTATGGCTGAGCATAGGGATACCTTGCCACTCATCGTTGGTGCTGTTGTTGGAATGTATGGCCATGTTCGTGTTTCTACAGTTGTTTCTACAATCCTTCCTTAAGGCAAGTGTTGACACAATATGAGCTAGAAGACATTGCCAAGCATAAGTATGCTCAGATCCAATAGTTAAAGAAGGCTCAAATTGATTTAAATGATGAACAAGAAAGATGTTACAGTAGCTGTTATAAAGAATTAAAGAAGTGTTGTTGTGAGCATCCGTTGGACTTTTGGGATAAAGATAGTCCTGAAGCACACATTCCAACTATGCACAACATCCCGATCCAATCTAAGGTTATCATGCTGAATCCACAAGATACTGAAGAAATGGCAAAACAAGTAGCATATTCTTTAGAAAAAGGTTTAATTCAAAGATCTTAGTCCAATTATGCCTATTCAAGTTTTATTGTTAGAAATCATGCTGAAATAGCCAGAGGAAAAGCTAGAATGGTAATCAATTACATACCATTAAACGTAGTTACCATTGATGTAGTGGCCTTTACCTAACAAAGAAATGCTAATTCAAACAGTTGCCAAAAAGAATGTGTTTAGTAAATTTGATTGCAAAAGTACCATCAGATCAGAATAGCCGAAGCTGACATCCATAAGACGGCATTCCATACCCCTCAAGGTTTGTTTGAATGGACAGTTATGCCATTTGGATTGAAAAATGCTCCGTCTCAGTTTCAAAGAAGAATGGATGCAATTTTTAAGGATTCACACAATTTTGTAGCCAACTATATAGATGATTTTGTGATATTTTCTAACAATCACAAAGAGCATGTTTCTCACCTGCAAAAGTTTGCACAATTTTTCCTACGACATGGAATTGGGTTGTCATCTGATAGCAAAAAGTTTCAAATTGGAAAAAATGCTATCGAATTCTTAGGAGTTACCATTCAAGATGGTAAAATTCACATGCAGCCGCATGTACTCCAAAAGATTGATCAGTTTCCAGATCAATTAACAAACAAAGATTAGTGCCTTTGGTTTTTAGGCTATGTCAATTATGTTTCCAGGCATATTGAAAAAATTTCAAATAAAACAAAAGAAATTCGTTGATGTAAAAACCAACAGCCATTTCTTTGGATAGCAGCAGCAACAGCTCAAGTAAAGCAGCTCAAAAAAGAATGTCAGAATCTTCCACCTCTCCAACCAATTTTGCATGGTCTGTTCATCTTAAACACAGATGCAAGTTATGATGCATGGGTAGCGGTGTTACTTCAAGCAAGTAATTCCAGAGAATCGAAACAAGTGTGTGCTTATGCATCTGGAAATTTTCATAAAAATGAATTGAATTACTGGCCTGTAGAAAAGGAAATTATTGTAGCAGTACGTGGTCTCGAGAAGTTTCACATTCATCTTATTGATGAGCCCTTTATCCTTAGAACAGATTCTTCAAATTTAGCAACTTTGCTAAAATGACGAATCTCTCCATCTCCAAAACTTCAACGTTTTGCATGGTGGTAATTTTTGTTGGCTCAATACAAATTTTCCTTTGAAAGAATTCCAGGCATCACCAATAGTCTTCCAGATGCATTAACCCGTGAGCTAAAACCATAGATAAAGATGTTTCAACCAGAGTCTACTAGCAGTTCTCTTAATCCAATGCAGGATTCCGAAGATTGGAAAGTTTGGCCAGTAGCAACATTAGAAGATCGAGTCCGATGGGTTAGACAAGTTTCAACCTTGTTTCCGCAAGATTCTTCATTAAGTGTCTCCAAGCAATATCCAACGCTCGAATTTTTTGTCAACATGACAAGAAGAATTGATTGCGTTGTCAACAATCTCCAATGGAGTTGGCTAGAAGGTAAACTATTACATCATCTGATGTTAACAAATATGCTTCATAATTTAATCCTCATTCGCAGACCATTATTTGCCATCGATAATGCAAGAAGGTTTCTCAATGAGACCTTAGGATCAACATCATGGGAAGAAAAGCTTTGTACATCATTCCAGCGCATCAAATTTTTCCAAGAACTTATCTAGTATGCAAATGAACACATAGTGCCCAAGCAACTTCCACCGCCTGAACTAGATAACGTCTCATCCACACCAGTTGGCATCTTGACAGAGCTATCAAAAATTATCAAAGAATGCAACGATTGTGGTCGTGCATGTGGAAAGATTTGTCCTGTCCATCGTGCCATTCTGAAAGCTATCTAGGCGTGGCTTCTACGCCTCTTGGTTCTTGTTTTTCAAGTTAAGTCATCGCTTGGCTTGCACGCCAAGTTTTTTGTGGTGTGTTTTGGAAGCCTTCGCTTCCTTGTCCTATAAATAAAGGCCCTCAGCATGCCTTATAGGAGGAGGGTAGAGTGAGAGTAGATAGTAGGATTAGGAGTCAGTCCAGCAAGTTATGCTTTGTAATCCCTTCCTGTTTGCAAGCTTTTCTGCAATACAACATGCTTTCCTGATGGCTGTTTTGATCTATCTCTTGCTTCTTGAACTCATGCTAGTAATCTACCTATTTGTATTCCACCTCTAGTCATGAATTATCTACTTTGGATCAATTGGCATTTCATTACGTTCTGCATTGACATTTTAATTTGCATCTGTCTTATCTTGATCGCCATATACTTAAAATTCCGCCATTAAGCCTCTTTGGAAGCTCTGCGTTGTTCTTAGCACTATCTCTTAATTAGGTGTACCATCGATCGAGTTTGCGAATGCCATGAGCCAGTTTTTTTACTCACCCTTTTGAAACATGGTTGGAAGGTAGTCCCTTTGTCTAAAGAACTCCCTATGAGAAGCACCGTTGAGAAGAGTGTGTTGTAGAAGGTTGAGTTTTGACAAGACATTGTGTGAGGCAGTCAGCCATGGAGCAAGAAGGAATGAGTCAAAACAAAGGGATCCTGCAGTTCGATGAACCGCATACATTTGATTCTAATCTGGAGCAGTCTTTGATGGTCATGAATGACCATCACCCCCAAAATACAATTGTGACATACAAGTAAGCTTGGGAAGACAACAATTAACCAACCTGTCCTTGTTCCATCAAGGCACATAAGCACTTAGTCCTTGGAATTCGAACAGATCATGCATGTACACGTATTCATATGGTTGAGCATAAGGATACCTTGCCACTCATCATTGGCGCTATTGCTGGGGACTTTGTTATTTGTGCACTAGCTAGAACATAGGAAATCTTTCACATCATTGGAACAAACCTTTAGGGTTGGTTAAAGAAAAAATAATAATATATAATAGATTGCACACTGAATAGACAATCATGTCTGTTTCTTCGTATGAAAGTGTTTTACCACCTAGGTCTGATACAGGGAATAACCGGAGGTGTAGTACACATGATAATCTACCAATGCCTCAATAGTTTCGTGTGGTATATGTTCATCCCGATGAAAATGTACCAAACTTTACATTTATCCTCCACTAGGATGAACAGCTGTGTTGGCAAGATTTAGAAGGTAACATAGTGTTACCTCCTAATTGCTCTGTCCCAAGCATGCTTCTTTGTGATCTCACACAAATTGGTATGCAATACTTATAGGTTGAGTACGTTGTGCATGATCATGACTTGAGAGAGTATTGACCCATGGAGGCACAACGTCAAAGGAATTTGCAACAGAAGAGATGTCATGAATCCATGAAGAAAAAGTTGTTGTAGAATGTTCCACATGTTCTAAATGAAAATGAGGGTGGTGAACCTACCTTAGGTAGTCACCCACACAATGATGTTCCTCCTGTTGACTTCAGTCAAGGGGTTGTGTATCAGAATATTTACTTAACTATCCATAACCCGGATTCTAGTACCGACAGACATAAAGGATCTAAAAAAAGAACATGAACACATGACAAAGATGGACATTCTAATTGTAACCGTGATCGAGGTCGTGACCACCGAAGACAAGGAAGTAGGCATTGACATGGTGACAGTCCCCCTTCTTCTTCACCTTCATCATCTCCTTCACCCTCTCCTTCAAGATCTGGATGCAATCACAAAGAAAAATACCATGAGGAAAAGGATAAGTGAAACAAGAGTCATAGATGAAACAGTCGAGAAAGGGGATGAGGGAACTCTAGAGAAACACACCATGAAAGAAGGGAGAGTAGGAAACAACATAGGCATCATAGACGCCACAAACAAGACAATCCCAATAAACCCCTACTCACTACTCGAAGTATGTTAGACATAACTGAGGCCATTAGGATCCCAATAAGGCACCAAAAGGATAGTAGGATCAAGAGATTAGACATGAAAAATATCCCACGATTTGAAGGGGGGTACAATGCTAATCCTCAAAATCATCTACAAGCATTTCATGATACATGTGCCTTACAAAACATAGAAATAAAATGGCAAAAACTTAAGTTATTCCCATGGACACTAGTCAAAGAAGTGGAGAGATGGTACCGATCCTTAGAACTAGAATCCATTCATAAATGGAGTACCATGTTAGACTTGTTCAACGATAAGTACCAAACATACTCCCGAGTGTCCAACCTACGAAAGCATATCCAAGGATGGAAACAAGGAGGACATGAACCCTTGGATGCTGTCATGGGCTGATATTATGCACTGTTACATTGTTGTCCTGGCCATGGTTATTCATAGAGGGATCAACTATGCCATCTTGTAGATGGGCTTAGTCATGAAACGTGAAGAACCCTTGGGACGTATGCCCA
The DNA here is from genome assembly GCA_015680685.1 of Gnetum montanum. Lineage (NCBI taxonomy): Eukaryota > Viridiplantae > Streptophyta > Gnetopsida > Gnetales > Gnetaceae > Gnetum > Gnetum montanum. Next base: position 143,174 of record MNCI01036301.1, on the reverse strand, counting down.
AGGGAGGCTATCTGAGCTTAGGACCCATCAAGTTCAAAGATTATTAGAGCAAGTTGCTAAAGAAGAAGGTGAGCTAAGGAAAAGAGAGAGTGCAGAGGAATATAATAGAGATCCTTCCCTCCGAAAGAGAGGAGTAAGATTCTTTGAGGATGAAGAAGAGTCACCATTAGAAGAGATGGTGAATAAGAAAACCTTGCCTATCCAAAAATTAGCATCAGAAGTATCGGTAAGCGTAGACCAAATGTGGGATTCCCTAGATGATAGATTTCAAACCATTCTTAAAATAGTAGAGGAGTCTAGAGAGCAAGGTATTGATTGTAAAAAAAGAAAGAAAAAAGAGAAACTGAACATGCATGTAACAAGGGTAAGGGCTAAGTTGCCATCATCAAAGAATTTGTGGATTCAGATACATACAATGATAGTGGATGCAAGATATGCCAATATAACCATCCTAAGGGATGTTGCCCTATAATCTCACATTTGTGGGAGTCTGGGGTGTATGCACTCAATTCACAATTAAACAAAATGTAAACACCTTGAAGATTACCTTATCCTCAAGGTAACCCAAGGAAGTTCCACCAACTCTTAACATATTATCCAAGTGGAACTTAACCACAACCAATTGAGTAGTATCAACAGTGGTAATACCCATAATCATGGGGAATGCCACCACCACAGCAACAATATTATTATTGGCAACCTGACTCGTATGGATATTACGTGCAGTAGTCAGTCTCTCCACGTGACTCTACTGGTCATGTTACTCCTCAACCTCACTACCAAGCCTATGAGTATTATAGGACTCCTTCTCCTACAAGCGATGTTCCACAAACATATCATCCTTCTCATCCAATTGCACCTCTTTCCACCCTTAACTCCATTACCACCTACTCCAGCTATGTAGGTTGAAATTCCTACCTAATTGCAGCAACACCACAAGGGCTATTAACTCTTAACCTGCTATTGGTTTTGACAACCGCATGAAGAAAAAATCTTTGTTTGGAACCAACAGTCCAACTAAGCCTTTGCAACCACAAGCAGCTAATTCTTCAACCACCCCACTATCACTTGAAGCTTTAGAGCTTCCTTCAACCCAAAAACTATGCTCAACGCATACGGTCATGTTAACTCATGTCATCACTGATTAGATAAAAGCTAGCCATCTTTCTAGGAAATTCTCTAATTGTAGGAGTCCTCTGATATATCTACAAATCGTTGGAAATGAACTATGCAAGGCTCTTTTGGATTCAGGTTCTGGTGTCAACTTGATTTCTTGAGAAATGTACAAATCTTGGAACCTACCTCTACTAAAAAAGAGTAACATTCATTTAGAGTTCGCCGACCAGTCTATCACTGTCCTGTTGAAACTAGTGGAGGACATTGTCACCACTATTTATGGCTAGTCGTATCCAGCTGACTTCCTAGTGATTGAAGTAAACAATGGTAAGGGGGACTTCCCAATCATAATGGGAAGAGCATGGCTAAGCATAGTTGATGCATGCCTAGGAATCCGTCATCTTTCCCTAGAAATATCAAAGGATAATACATTCGAAAAGATCAAGAAGAAGAAAGTTCCATGCATCGCATACAATGACTCAGGGTGTAATTGTGTGCAGAAGTCATGGTTCATGCAATGTTTAACATTTCTTGCATGTAATCAGTATGCACAAGTGACTAATATACAAAGATGCATGTATGCAGCAACCACAAGATAAGAAGGCACACAGTGGTTGACAGCTGATCAAGAAAGCAGTTCAACTATATGCATGGAACCAACTGAGGGTTTGACTTGCACTTACATCGATAGCATAGATACATTAGAGTAAGTCCATCACCAACTTCCAAGTCTTGACCTTGAAAATATCAACTAGGAGAAGTTGAAAATCCCTAATAAGTTTAAGTAAGAGCCCCTTGAGCTAAAACCATTGCCCACCGGTATGGAATACACATTTCTTAAAAATGGAAAATCGGTAATTATTAACACGAATCTTGCTTCTCAACAAAAGAAAAAGACTGCTAAAAGTGATAAATAGATGGTCAAAAGCCTTTGCTTGGTCATATTCCAAATTAACTAGAATAGATCCTAGGATATGCCAACATAGGATTTACACCAACCCCTCCATTAAGCCTCAAAAATAACCATAGAGACAATTGAATCCAAAGCTGAAGCAAGTAGTTAAGGAAGAAATTGAACAGCTTCTAAAAGTTGGGTTCATATACCCCATTGCCAATAGTGAATGGGTTAGTCCCTTAGTTATCATGCCCAAAAAGGGAGGCAAATAGAGGGTGTGCATAGATTTCAGGCTACTAAACATGGCAACATTCAAGGACCACTTTTCGTTGCCATTCGTTGACCAAGTCTTAGACACCATTACAGGGTGTCGCTACTATAGTTTTTTGGATGGGTACAATGGGTACAACCAAATACAAATAGCCCTAGAAGACCAAGCCAAAACTACGTTCACCAATCCTTGGGGAACATTTACATACAAACAGATGTCGTTTGGCTTGTGCAATGCCCATGCAATGTTTCAAAGATTAGTTCTAAGCATATTCCAATAGCAGATAGGAAATGGTGTGGAAGTCTCAGAGAAAACTTTGATCAAGCCTTGGACTGGTTAGAGCAAGTATTAAAACAATGTGTAGAAACCAATTTAAGGCTTAACTAGTAGAAAAGCCATTTAATTGTCCAAGAAGATGTTGTACTAGGGCATAAAATCTCACAAACAGGGATAGAGGTAAACCCCAAAAATATCAAAGTTATCCAAGGAATTACCCATCAACCAGAAATTGTAAAAGATATCTGATTATTCCTTGGACACACTAGCTACTACAGAAGGTTTATTGAGAAATTTTCAAAGGTTTCAAAACCATTGGTTGAATTACTTAAAAAGGACATACCTTTCGAATAGACTAAGGAATGCGAACTAGCTTTCCAAACTTTAAAATAGAAGCTAGTAGAAACACCTATTCTACAAGCTCCTAACTAGTCTAGGTTGTTCCACATAATGACTGATGCATCCAAATTTTCCTTAGGAGCTGTACTTACATAGTTAGATGACCAAAAATGTCCTTATTACATCCATTGTGCAAGCAGAAGTATCGCTAGTGCACAACTTAACTACACTACAACAAAGAAAAAATTAATGGTTGTAGTGTTTGCACCAAAAAAATTTAGGCACTATGTCTTGGGCTATAAGGTATTCGTACACATGGATCATAGTGCAATAAGGTTCCTAATGAATATACCAACAATAAGTCCTTGCATCATATTATGGCTTGTAATCTTATAAGAGTTCAATCTTACAATGATCTATCATAAAGGCACCGAGAACGTAGTTGTTGCTTATTTATCTTGGTTGCGATGGGACAACAAAGAGGATGAGTATTCAGTTTCTAATTATTTTCCAGATGAAATCCTCTTTGTAGGTGTAGTGAATAATCAATTGACCATGGAGACAAACTAGTATAGTAGCATTCTCACCTATCTCCTTACACAACAAACACCACAAGGGTTTGATGCCAAAAAGAAATAATAGTTTCTTCATCGAGCCAAGTATTTTATGGAAATCAACGAGAAACTCTATAAAGTATGTTCTTGGCTTGGTTCGATGGTGTGTTCCTAATGTAGATCAACTGCAAGTTCTCCAAGACACTCATGAGGGTTCTTATGGGGGTCATTACATTGGGAGATGAACAGCCATTAAGATCTTGCTTGCAAGATATTATTGGCCTACATTGTTTTGGGACACCCATTATTTCATCCAATCTTGTGAGCACTGTTAATGTGATGGGGGAATGACTACTAGAATGGAGGGGCCATAATAATGGATCCAACCTTTAGAACCCTTCTACATTTGGGGAATTGATTTTATGGGGCCAATTACACCAATGTCCAATGAAAAAGCTTATATTATTATTGCCATTGATTACCTTACAAAATGGGCAAAATTAGTTGATTTTAAGGTTTGTACATCATCCATGGCTACACAATTTGTTCAACAACAAATCATAAACAAGTTTGGTGTGCCTCGTGCACTTATTTCAGATAATGGTACACACTTCACAGGTGTAACGTTTCGCAAATTAATGCAATGCTTAGGGGTTGAGCGCAAACTGACTACACCATATCACCCCTAAGCAAACGGTCAAGCCGAAGTTACCAACAAGGAGATCACGAAGATATTGATAAGAACCATCAGCAAGTTTAGGCGAGACTGGAGCACTAAACTAAACAATGCTCTTTGGGCATACCACTCCACATGAAAACTCCCTATAGGCTACTCTTCCTACGAGTTAGTGTACGGTAAATTACCAACACTTCTCATTCAAATTGAGCTTCGTACACTATCCACGACATGTGACCTCAACCTTGACCTCAATTTAGCACAAAAACAATAGTTGATGACCCTTAACATGCTAGATGAAAACTGATTGGTCACCTTGTCATCTAACAAATTACACAAGGCCTTCAATAAACAATGTCATGACCTAAGGATTAGGAAAGTTAAATATCAATCGAGAGATAAGGTTCTCTATTGGAATCCCACACATGTGCTACAATGTACCAAATTTCAAACGCTGTGGGAAGGACCTTATGTCATTCATACAACTTTTCCTTCAGGGGCCATGATGATATACAAACCTAAGAGCACGAATAAGAAACTATTGGTTAACATCCAACAAACCAAACCTTTCCATGAGCTTAGGACAACCAATACTCATACTACCTCTATTGGTGGACAACCTTGCTCGCTATTTCAAATCTCCTCCTTCCAACTCAGTCATGGGGGAGATGGCCACCTATGCCAACCATTCTAGGCCCTTAGTTCTTTTTGTATTTTTGTATTTTTATTTTACACATTTTTGTTTTACACATTTTTTGTTTTGCACATTTTTTAATCTTTCTTATTTTTGTTTTACACCATCGTTCATATTTTTACTGTTTCTTTGTTTGGTTGGTTTACTTTCATTCATCATACAATAAGTGCTCCTGATGGTGGATTGAATTATATACTATTGATTTCTAATGTTTGGTTTTTACCTCTAAATTATGATGTTGATATCATGATATGGTTCTTTTGATAAAATAGGCAATGAGTCCACATCATCCATTCATCCATTCAACTTTGTGGTCTCCCTTGGGTTGGAACTATACAGTCCCTTTTTTCTAATCAACTTTTTAATAAATTGGTGGCTTGGTAATTTTCAAACTAAAGGAAGGACTCAATAGTTGAAAGGTGTGTGACTTTAAGGGGATTCAATCCATTTTTGTTGGTCATTCTCTTAGCTGCTTGGATGCTTTTTCTTGGGTTTTCCACCATTCTACCATCAATCAAATATCAGGAAGCTGAGTGAATAAAAATAGGTCTTTACATGGTGTGGTTCTCATGCAAAAATAAAAAGTGAGAATTCAAATCATACCCCTTAGACATAATAAAGCAATATGGGCTACAAGCACTGGTTATGGCACTAGGAAGACATGTTACCCATGCCTGAAGGTTTCCTCTAACTAAGGCCCTTTCTCGCTTCCTACTTCTCCAACTTGCTCTCCTTGGGATGGTGGTCACTCTTTGTGAAGGTATTCTTGTTACTTCAAGAGAATGGATTGGCTAAGTGTATTGATGCAAGGTCACTAAATGTGGTTGGTTTGAGTCTAGATTTGGAATGAGTTCTACTCAGTCACATTAACCATGACATACACAAGGGACTTTACACAACCTTGCTCTTGGGATTCCATTCCATTTCTACTCTCCATCTTTCTTTCCATGTTCCACCTCATTGCTGGTTTTATGATTAGTCCATATCTTGGTTGACGCATTGTTTCTTCTTGGTAAATTCTTGCAAGTAAATATTTAACTCTTACTTCTAAATGACATTCCTAAAGCCTACCAACTCTTCATTTTGTGAGTTTGTCAAGGCATAAAGGGCATGAGCCTGCTTTGGGGAGGATCCACTAACATTCCTTTTTGGTGGCAATTGTTAAGTTCTTTCCCTTAAACATTATCTACAATCAACCATTTCTCATTTCATCCCCATCTTTAACATCCACTTTATTGGCATTGCCATTGTTATTTTTTCCATCTTGCTTGTTCCTTATATTTTTCCATCTTATTGCTACCGAAGGCTCGCTCTTAGTCATGGGGGCCCTAGCACAAATTTTTCAATTTCTCCATTCTACTACTTGCCTAACCCCTACACCTTAGGTAGTTATCAATAATAAATCTCTAACCCAGTTTCTACCATAACCACAACCCAGCCAATGCGCTTTATATCGAGGCAAGGTATCAGTTGCATTATGGTTTACTTATCCTTGCTCATTCGTGACTATGTTGTGTGTGTAGATGGTGATTACACGGACAATGGACTGGGGTAGGAGGAAGCACTCAGAATGGACTAGAGCTGGAGCATTTACACCAGGAACAAGTCTGATTATGTGGTTATGGATAAACAACGGAATGCACAATTTCGACATCAGCAATAATGCCCCTTATTTTTCTTTTCTCTTTCTCTCTCCCTTTTTCTTCAAGCTGTCAAATGAACGTTTGGATGCCACTTATGTACAATGTTCACCACCATGGGTATGAACACCAATGTTGTAATGTATTAACGATCTGGTCACCAGGCACTTAGAGTCTACCATCCTGTTTCACTGCCAATTTTCATTCAGTTAATAATCTCATACCTTTCCAATATTTTGTAAGGAACTCAAGGATGAGTTTTCATTTAGTCATGGGGGTATGATGGACCGCAATATTAGGGCCATGATATTGAAGCTTGCCATGCGATGTCGAATACCTGATATCACATCCTGCCTCATTGCCTATAAATAAGAGGCAGGCACACTTGACTTGCATAGTTAGTCGTAATTCCTTACCCAAACTCTTGCCTTTTCTCCCTCTTAGAGTTAGAATTATTTCTATGTGCCCACAGTAGAAGTCATAAAGTGAACAAATCTTTATTCAAGCATTGTGTACCTGAGCACACCTTGTGTACNCTCACTCTACAACTCTCCTAAGTAAGCACACTCAGTACGATCACTTCGAGCATGCGTGTAACACTTGGTAACCTAGTAACGATTAGCGCTTGGTAATCCCAGTAGTGTTGCACTGGTTCAGGATGTGTACGACAAGTGAGAATAGATACTAATGTTAGGATTAATTAAAGCCTAGTTAATCGGTAGTTAAATTAAATTAGTTACTTAGTTATCTCTCTCCTCCCTTATTAGTACTAAGACAATAAAAACATAAAAGCCATAAAAATCATATGCCTTGAGTTTACTTAACCATAAAATTTTGACATACAAGTAAGCTTGGGAAGACAATGATTAACCAACCCGTCCTTGTTCCATCAAGGTGCATAAGCACTTAGTCCTTGGAATTTGACTAGATCGTGCATGTATGCTCGTATTCATATGGTTGATTGTAGGGATCCCTTGCTGCTCATCAGTAGTAGATTAATTAGATATTAAATTCCTCTACTTTTCATTCTTATTCTAGGAGATTAAACTTATAAAATATAAAATGATAAAAATCATATACCTCAGCTACACTTAACCATACACTTGTATATCATGAGTGGAACTGAGAAGACAACAATCATCCCAATTAGATTTTACTTCTTAGAACTAGTGTACTCAAGAACTTAAGGTCTATGGAGTTCAACTAGATTGCATGTAAATGCGTATGATTCATATGGTTGGGCAAGGGGTACCTCACCACTCATTATTTGCATTGTTACTAAGGACCTTTAGTTGTTACATGCGCTATCTAGGATTTAGTGAAAATTATTCAAAATCATTGGAATGAACTGTAGAGTTATATCATACTTTAAAATAACTACAAAAATCTTAAAAAGCACACTACATTTTTATTTTCTAACATAAGATGTCTTCTTCTCATAAGAGTGATTCTTCGCCCAAGTCTAATGGAGTATATCAACAAGTGTCCCAACAATATAGAGTGGTATATGCTCATCCTGGTGAGTATGTACCTAACTTCACCTTCATCCTACACTAGGATGAATAGCTATAGTGGCATGACATGGAGGGTAATATTGTGTTCCCGCCAAATCAATTCATTCCTACAATACTCCAAAAAATGCTTATACGATTGGGTCTCTAAAGACTTCATGTTAAGTACATTCTATAGGATAGTGATGCTAGGGAATATCATCCCACTGAGGCACAACATCTTAGGGATCGACATCTAAAATAATGCCATGAATCTACAAAGGGGAAGTGGTTCAATGATTCCTCATACCTGCTATACAAAAAATATGGTGGAGGATCCTTCTTTACGGGTTTTCCATTCAATGAAATTCCTCTCTTTGACTTCGGTGAAGGAGGTTAAAACTAGAACATGCAATCCACAATCCACAATCCAAGTTCTAGCAAGAATGGATACAATGACAAAGGGTGATCCAAGGAGGAGAGTCAGGGTAGAAATGTGGATAAGAAACAAGATCATGATCATGGCCATCATCACCGAAGAGTGAGTAGCAGGCATTGTGATGGTGCTAGTCCTTCTTCCTCTTCACCTTCATCATCATCATCTTCTTCTTTTAACTCCAACTGCAACTACAAGGGGCACAACCATGACGGAGGTGACCAACGAGACTAAAATGATTAAAGGGACCATAAAGCAAATCAAGACTAGGGAGATAGGTGTTCAAGAAAGATCCATCACCATAAATGAAGGGATAGCAGAGGGCATTGTAGGTACCAAAATCATGGTCTCAATGAGCCTTTACTTGCTACCCGAAGCATGCTTAACATTGTAGAGGTAGTGAGAATTTCCACAAGGAAGGTAAAAGATATTCAGATAAAAAGACTAGACATTAACAATATCCCTTAGTTCGAAGGGGGATATAACTTAGATCTACAAAACTATCTCCAAGCTTTCCAAGATGCATGTGCCTTGTAGAATATAGAAAATAAGTGGCAAAAACTTAAGTTATTTCCCAGAACACTTGTTAAAGAAGCATAAAACTGGTACTAGTCCTTAGAATCGAAATGTATTAGATAATGGAGTACAATTCTTAAATTGTTCAATGACAAATATCAAACATACTTCCAAGTGTCCAATTTCATAAGACAAATCCAAGGATGAAAACAAGGGACATATAAACCCTTGGATGCTATCATAGGTTGATACTATTCCTTATTGCATAGATGTCATGGCCATGATTATTCTCAATTGGATTAACTTCACCACATTATAGATGTGCTTCAATCAAAAATAAGAAGAACCCTTAGCATCTATGCCCAATGGCAACTATCAAAATTAAGCACCTGTCAAATCCAAATATTGATGGAGCAAGTAGCTAAAGAGGAAGGAGAATTAAGAAAAAGAGAAAGTGCAGAAGGGTATAACCATGATCCTTCCATTCACAAGAGGGGGGTTCAATTCTATGATACTAAGGAAGAATCATCACTTGAAGAGTTCGTAAATAGAAAACCCTTGCCACTTCAAAAATTTCAATATGAAATTTCAGCCAAATTTGATCAGTTATGGAACTCCATGGATAGCAAATTTCAAGTTGTCCTAAAAATTGTTGAAGAGTTTGAAGAACAAGGTAATGATCATGAGTGTAGAAGGCACAAGGAAGCTGAACATGCCCATCAAAGACATAAGGGCAAGATTGCTGCAATTGAAGAAGTTGTAGGAACTGACTCAAATGATGATGGTGGATGTGACATCTACCATTATAAACATCCTAATGGATTTTTCCCCATAGTGTCACACTTATAGGAGTCTGGAGTGTAAGCCCTAAATCCACAACTAGCACAAAGGAAAACACCTAGAACATTGTCTTATCATCAAGGCAATTCTAAGTGGTTACATCAACAATAACAGTATTATCCAAGTAGAATTCCTTTACAATCATATAAGCAGTATCAACAATGGTAGCATGCACAGTCATGGGTGCTAGCATCACCAAGGCAAGATTATCCTTACAGACAACCTAATCCATATGGGTAATACATTCAACAACCTCTATCTCCATGTGACTCTTCCAGTCACATTTCTACTTTCCAATCTTACTACTACCCTCTTGATTATTATCAAACTCATTCTCTACATGCAAGGAGGGACACCACCATTTACCCTTATCCTCCTTCTATTCTTGCACATCTTCCTCATCCCTCAACATAGCTACGGCCTACTCCATCTATGCAGGGTGAACTCCTAGCTCAACCACAATAACAAATGCCACCAAGATCATTAATCTATAATTAGTTCATCAATTGAGTGGTTCAGACACTTGATCTAAGAGCCTAATAGTCTACCTAAGCCCTCACATACACCTGTGTTTGGCAACCTTGTTTCTCCATCTCCCTCTATATCGAATTCCTATAGGTCCAATTCAAACCAAATACCACCCATGATCTATATTGTTATGCTTACTCATGCCATATGTGATTGGATCCATGTTGGAAGCCTTCCAAGGAAATTAGCTAATCTTGAGAGTCCTCTTATTTATTTGTAGATTACTAGGAATGAACTGTGCAAAGCTCTTCTTAATTTAGGTTCTCATATCAACCTAATTTCTCATGAGATGTATACTACATGGAATCTACCTCCTCTTAATAAGAGCAATATCATATTAGTATTGGCAGACTAGTCCATCACTATTTCATTAGAACTAGCTGAGGATATTGTGACCACTATCTATGGGTGGTCTTATCCTACTGATTTCCTAGCAATCAAGGTAGAGAACTGCAAAGGGAACTTTCCAATCATCATGGGAAGGGCATGGCTAAGCACCGTTGATGCAAAATGGACATCCAAGATCTTTCCCTGAAAATATCTAAAGAAAACTCATTCGAGAAGATTCAAAAGAAGTGATTTCAATGCATCACGTACAAAAATACATGGTGCAATTGTGTGTAGAAACTTTCATCAATGAAATGAGCATCCATCTCTACATGTAAGCAATGTGTACCAAAAGCTGATATTCAAAGGTATCTGTAGGTAGCAGCCACAAAACAAGAGGGCACCCAATCGCTGATCACTAATTTTGAAAGCTACATACTTTGCATGGAACCTACTGATAGCCTAGCATGTGCATATGTCACAGGCATGGATGAAATGAAGCAAGTTCATCACCAACTCTCCAATAATGCAAATGATGATACCTATTGGAAAGATTTGGAAATTCCTAAAAATTTCAAGCAAGAGCCACTTGAATTAAAAAATTTACTAGCTAGCATGAAATATGTGTTCTTAAAAAATGGAAAGCTAGTCATAATCAATGCAAATCTTACTTAATAATAGAAAAATATGATATTTAATGTGGTTGAAAAATGGTTAACAGCCTTTGCCTAGTCATATCCTAAACTCACAAGGATTGATCCTTGGATATGTCGACATCATATCTACACCGATCTAACCCTAAAGCCAAAGAGGTAGCCACAAAGGTGATTGAACCCCAAACTAAAGAAAATTGTCAAGGAAGAAATCCAACAACTCCTCAAGGTGGGGTTTATCTATTCCATTGCAAATAACGAGTGGGTTAGTCAACTTGTGATTGTGCCAAAGAAAGGTGGCAAGTGATGGGCCTACATCGATTATTGGTTGCTAAATATGGTAATATTCAAGGACCATTTTCCATTGTCATTTGTTGATTAGGTGTTAAACACAATATCTATGCATTACTTTTATAGTTTTCTAGATGGCTATAGTGGCTATAACCAAATCCATATCCATACCAAAAGACCAAGCCAAAATAACATTCACAAGTTCCTGGGGGACTTTTTCATATCGCAAGATGCCTTTTGGTCTGTGTAATGCCCCTGCTACATTCCAATACCTTGTCCTTAGCATTTTTCAACAACAGATCGGTAGTTATGTGGAATTCTTCATGGATGACTTCTCCACCTATGGAGCTACATTTGAGCAAGCCTTGGACTACCTTGAGCAAGTACTAAAACTATGTGTTTAAACAAACCTTTAACTTAATTAGCAAAATATTCATCTAATGTTCTAAGAAAGTAATATATTAGGGCACCAAATTCCATAAGCAAGAATTGAGGTAAACCTTAAAAAAATAAGGTTCATTCAAGGAATTACTGACCAACTAGAAGTTGTCAAAGATGTTTGATCATTCCTTGGACATACTAGATACTACTAACAATTTATAAAGAATTTCTCTAAGATCACAAAACCATTGATCAAGTTGACAAAGAAAGATGCTCCATTTTTCTGGACCACAAAATGTAAAAAAGCATTCCAACATCTGAAGGAGAAACTTGTAGAAACTCCAATTCTACAAGCACCTAACTGGCCCAAACTATTTCATGTTATGACAGATGCATCAAATTATGCATTGGAAGTCATGTTTATGTAGATGAACAACAAGAAATATCCATATTACATCCACTATGCAAGCTAAAGCATTGTGGATGCATAATTAAAGTACACCACCATAGAAAAAGAATTGATGGTAGTGATGTTTACCCTAGAGAAGTTTAAGCATTATGTGCTTGGATACAAAGTGTTTGTGCACACGGACCACAGTGTCATTGACTTCCTAATGAACAAACCAACAGTGAGCCCCTATGTCATATGGTGGCTGGTGATCTTACAAGAATTCGATCTTACGATGGTACATCAAAACGGAACTGAGAATGTGGTTAATGAACACTTATCTTGGTTGTAATGGAACAACAAAGAGGATGAAAGCCCACTATCTAATCTATTTCCTGATGAACTTCTCTTTGTTGGGGCTATAACTGAACAATTTCCCACTAAGCATAAAATGGTATGATGGCATTCTCACCTATCTTCTCACCCAAGAGATGCCACAAGGGTTGAACCACCAAAAGAAACAATAATTTCTTCATAAAGATCTACAGATACCTCTACAAGGTGTGCACTGATGGCCTAGTTGGTGTGTCCTTGATGCTGATCAACTATGTGTTCTCCAGGATGCTCATGAAGGTCCTTGTGGGGGCCACTATGTTAGGAGATGCATGGCCATTAAAATCCTGATGGCAGGGTACTATTGGCCAACAATCTTTAGAGATGTTCATCAATATGTTCACTCTTGTGAATGCTTCCAACAAGATGGTGGAATGACTACTCGAATGAAGGAACCTCAATAATGGATCTAACCACTAAAACCCTTCGACATCTATGGCATTGATTTCATGGGTTCCATCACATCCATGTCAAATGAAAAGGCGTACATCATAGTTGTTGTTGACTATTGTATGAAATGGGTAGAAGCAACAGCTATCATTGACTATACATCTTCTACTACTACTTGATTTGTATAAAAAAATGTTGTAAATAGGTTTGGTGTGCCACATGCATTAATTTCTAATAATGGAACTTACTTTGCAGGCACTACCTTCCGAAAACTTATGCAATTTTTGAGGGTTGAACATAAACTAACAACATCCTACCACCCCTAAGCCAATGGTTAAGCTGAGGTTACAAATAGGGAAATCACAAAGATACGAATGAAAATTATCACCAAATATAGAAGCAATTGGAGCACAAAAATCAATGATGCCCTCTAGGCCTGCTACTCAACGTGAAAACTTCCTATAGGCTATTCTCCCTATGAGCTGGTGTATAAAAAATTACCAAGACTTCTTATTCAATTCAAGCTCCATACACTTTCAACAGCTTATGACCTCAACCTTGACTTAAGTCTAGCACAAAAAGAAAGATTAATGCATCTCAACTTGCTAGAGGAAAATCACTTGGTGGCCCTATTATCTAATGAGTTGTAGAAGGCATTCAACAAAAAGTATCATGACCTTCAAATTAGAAAAGTTAAATTTCAACCAAGAGATAAGATTCTTTACTAGAACCCCACACATGTACCTCAATGAACTCAGTTTTAGACATTATGGGAAGGACCTTATATAATTTATGAAACTTTTCCTTTTAGGGTCATGATGATTTACAAACTTAAGAGCCTAGACAAGAAATAGCTAGTCAATATATCATAAGCCAAACCTTTTCACAAGCCTAAGCCAGCTAATGCAACAAATGCCTCATCAGATGGACAACCACACTCAATCTTTTGAATCTCCTCCTTTCAACTTAATCGTGGGGAAGATGGACATCCATGTTAAATATATAAGTAGCTCCTTAGTTTTTCCTCTTTTTGTTTTATACATTTTTGTTTTACACCTTGTTGTTTTTACAACTTTTTGTTTTACACATTCTTTATCTTACACCTTTTTGTTTTTACATTATTAATTTTCCAAAGTTTTTGTTTTACAACATTGTTAGTACATTTTATTTTTCTTAAATATTTTACACCTTCTTGTATAGTTTCCTTTATTTTGAATATGATTTTCTAATTATGTTATAATAATAACATGCCATATTGCCAACTGGGTATAGTGTGTTTGATTGATGTGGGCATGTACTATCTAGTTATTTGATTGTTGGTGTTTGGATTCTAGCTTTGAATTTTGTTACTTATAACTAGAACATGATTTCTTTTTTATGAAATAGGTAATGAGTCCACAGCATCCACCCATTCACAAACTCTATGGTTTTCCTTGTTCTAAAAATGTGCAGTCTCTTTTTCATTGATAAAAATTTAACGAACTTGTGACTTTGGTGATTTCTTGATTTAAAAAGAATTCAAATGTTTGGACAATGTGTGACTTCAAGGGAATTCAGTACTCTTTGTGCCTTTCTGCTTACTTGGGTGCATGTGTGTTTTCATGGATTTCTTATGTTTCCATGTCAACCAATAACAGGGAGTTGAATAATTCTTTGCATACTATGGTTTTCATCATCAAAAAAATGATGGAAATTTAAAGCACACCCCTTAGACATAATAAATGAGCTACAAGCAAAAGTTATGGGACTAGAAAGACATGTTACCCATGCTTGAAGATCCCCTCTAACTAAAGCCCTTTCTAACTTCCTACTTCTCTTTTCTTCTCTAATAAGGAATGATGGTTGTTCTATGGAAGCACTCTTGTATCTCAAGGAGGTGAACTAGTTTTAGAATGGCAATGTGATGTCACTAAATGTGGTTGGTTTTAGTTTAGACTAAGGATGGATTTTATCAGGTCATTTAACCAAATGCACAAGAGACTTTATGTGACCATAATTAGAAACTCCATTCCACTCTCTCCCTCATCCATCTGTGCTTTCCATGTCTCACCTTACTACTGGTTTCATGTTCTTGTTTGATGTCTTGGTTTGATGTATCAAAATTCTTAGGTAGTTTCTTTCAAGTTTTTGTACTTAACTTTATGTAACCATTAATCATCAATGGGGCCCATAGACTCCTTGGTTTGAGGTTATGCAAAGGAAATAAAAGGCCTATGCCTACTTTGGGGAGGATCCACTTTCATATCTTTTGGTTTGATTAGTTAAGTTCTTTATCCTTAAACATCCTTACAATCAAATCCTTTTGCATGCCTTGTTAATGACATCCAATTGTGTGCATCTTTACAATGTTTTTCAGTGAAATCCTATGTTTATTTATTGTGAATTCTTAAATCTTCTTTAAGCATTTCATTGTGTTTGAACTTTTTCAAATTTAATAATGGGTTGCCTATCCATTTTACCTATTTGTCAATCTTCCCACTAACACTACTAAAGGAGTCAATCCACCATAATCACAACCTAGCCAAGTGTAACCACCTATGAGATAAGGTAATTAAAAGCTATATGTTACACACTACACAGTAATCCACGATTTTGTTGTGATTGTAGTGGGAAGTGTAGATTGGAAGTGGGACTATCTTCACTAATGGATAAGCAGCAGCACCATATGATAATGACCCTTCATGATCATTGAATTTTCTCCTTCTCTCTTCAGCTGCCAGAGTAGTTGGATGTCATTTTTGAACAAGGTGTTCACTTCTCTTATCATGAACACCCAATTTTGTAAATGATTATAAATCCATATACTTGGGCACTTAGAATTTTTCTATTCCATCTGAATCAAGTTGCATGTCAATCAATGATCCCATATATGCCCAATATTTTGTAAGGAACTTGGTCCTTCTCTTATTCACTCAAGGACGAGTTTTCATCAGTCGTGGGGGTATGATGAATCATGTTTAGATATGCTTCGATATCGAATACATGATATCAGAGTCTTGATATCAGATACTCATTATTGAACCCCAAGATGCAATGTCGAATATTCAATATCGCAAGGTATATGTCAACCTATAAATAGAACGCTTGGGCACACGATTTCCATATTAGTTTTTGAATAGAGTAACAAAGTTCTTGCAGTTTAGCCATTCTAGAGTTAGAATATTTCTAAGTGCTTGCAACAGGAGTCTGAGTGTGTACAGATCTTTGTTCGAGCACTAATGTACCTAAGCACAATAGTGTAACAGAAATAAAGACGAGCCCTTTTGGTAATCCTTGTAGCACTAAGAATAAAATAATGTTTCCTTTGATGCATTTAATATTCATGCACTTTACCTTAATGCACTTTAATTAAGTAATTAATTTCTAATTGTTAATAAAAACAAGCACGACCACTTCAAGCATACGTGTAGTGCTTGGTAACCCAGAAATGCTTAACATTTGGTAATCCACCAGGGCTATATGCATTTAGGATGTGTCTAGAGAGTGGGAATGGGTACTTGTGTTAAGCTAGTTAGGCAATAGATTAATTAGATATTAAATTCCTCTACTTTTCATTCTTGTTTTAGGAAATTAAACTTATAAAATATAAAATGATAAAAATCATATACCTCAGTTGCACTTAACCATACATTTGTACCTCACAAGTGGAACTGAGAAGACAACAATCGTCCTAATTAAACTTCACTTCCTAGAACCAATGTACTTAGGAACTTAAGGTCTATGGAGTTCAACCAGATAATGCATGAATGCTTCTGATTCATATGGTTGGGCATAGGGGTATTTCGTCGCTCATCAATTTCCATCTTAACCTTGATAGGTGATTAGCTACAACATTTTCAATTCCTTTCATATCAATCATTGTAATGTCAAATTCTTATAAAATGACGAGTCATCTTACCACTCTTGGACTTAATGCTGGTTTGTTCATCAACAACTTGATAGCACTTTGATTAGTATGGAGATAAATAGGATACCTAAGCACATAGTGTTTGAATTTTTCAAGTGCATACACCACAACCATAAGCTCATTTTATGTGGCAATATAATTAAGTTGTGCCCCAGTGATGCTGCGACTAGCATAGTATATATAATAAGGTCATTTCTAATCATCAAGTTGAGTTAACATTGCCTCCAATGTATAGTTTGAAGGATATGTCATAATGTGGAAAGGCTCAAACCAATCTAGAGCTTAGAGGATTTGTGTCTTGATTAATTTCTATTTTCAAGTCCCAAATGCTTTCTCACATTGTTCTATCCACCAAAATGGTACATCTTTCTTTGTTAGTCCAACTAGCAGTTTTGCAATCTTTAAAAAGTTTTCAATAAATCTCCTATAATATCCTGTATGGCCAAGAAATCATCTAATATCTTTGACTATTTGTGACCTCTGAGTGATGTTTTAAATGACTCTGATCTTTTCTAGATCTACCTCTATTCCTTTATTAGATACTTTATGTCCTAGGACTATGCCATCTTGAACCATTAAGTGGCTCTTTTGCCAATTAAGCTTTAGGTTAATTTCAACATATATTTTCAAAACTTGCTCTAAACTGTATAAATCATCCATAAATACTTTCACTCTATTACTAATCTTTTTCTGAAAGATAGTTAGCACACGTTGTTGGAAGGTAGCCGGAGCATTACACAAAATAAAGGACATTTACCTATATGCAAACATTTCCCATTTGTCCAAGAAACTATAATACGGGTGTACTGCAATGATGTCCATTACTTGGTTAATAAAGTTCAACAATTAAAAATAAATACCTTTCTTTGGGACAATAACTAACGGGCTAATCCATTCACTATCTGCTATAGGATAGATGAACCTAGCTTTTAGTAGTTTCTCCAACTCTTGTTTAATAACTTTTTTTAAGTTTGGGGTTCAAAGTTCTTTTGAGCTATATAGATTCAGTGTTAATAGCTACGTGAATCAATGTCAATGATTTCATCATAGGACCATGCAAATGCAATTGGCCATTTATTCATCACTTCCACTAATTTTCTCTTTTGTTCTTGCTTGGCATCTATGATTACCAATTTCTTATTATAAGCACATTTCAGCAATTAAACCGAACAAGCTTTTTCTTATTATAAGCACATTTCAGCAATTAAACCGAACAAGCTTGCATGATGAAGTTGATCGAGGGAAAACAGTGGGTTATAACAACATTAAAATTACAAGTTAGTGGCATCAATGTTAAAATTCCTCCCATCGACCCATATCCGCATAAATGCCGGAAAGCTAAACACATGCTGCAGGATTCTCTCGTTCCAACCGAAACAGGAGCTTTGCATCCATTATGCCCACCTCCAGATTGGTCTGATTCCTACTAGCAGCAAGGAGAAAAGCATGCAAGCGAAGGTAATATCATTAGGCCTAATGCCGCACTGAACATTTGCCTAAACAACCCAGTAGCCTCCCTGCCCTGTCCGTTCTGGGCATACCCCGAATTCATCATGGTTCACAGAACCAAATCCCTACTCTGCATTCATCAAAACAGCATCTCTGCATCCAAAATACAGCCACATTTAGAATACATATCCACAAGTGCACTGCAAACGTGAACATCACCTCTGAATTGGCTCTTCACAAACATTCCAT
The DNA here is from genome assembly GCA_015680685.1 of Gnetum montanum. NCBI lineage: Eukaryota > Viridiplantae > Streptophyta > Gnetopsida > Gnetales > Gnetaceae > Gnetum > Gnetum montanum. Next base: position 124,475 of record MNCI01036301.1, on the reverse strand, counting down.
GCACCTGTTTTCCTTGCTCCAGTGCGGTAGCATCGACGCAGGTGTTCAAAATGCAGTTATACGTGAACTGATTCGGCCGGATGTTCTGCATTCTCATCTGCAAAAACACTCTCAGAGCCTGCTGCCGCAGCTCGTTTTTAACACAACCTCTAATGAACGCAGTCCATGAAGCAACGTCCGCAAACCCCTGCTGCAGTAAAACACAGCAAAAGATGTGGGGACAGAGCCCCTAAGATTATTGCCAGAAAGGCCGAATGTAATGAGCTTTGTCAGACACCCAATATCGGGCAGAATAATCCCCTCCAACGAATTCCCGTCCAATTCAAGACTCTGTATATTGCTCACTTGCTGATTCCATCAGGAATGGTGCCACTGAAATTGTTGTGCTTCAAGTGCAAGCTCACCGTAGAATTTATTGTAAACAGCAGGAGAGATATTATTTACAGCAAGCTCAGCTTTGGTTTTTGTGTTTTTTTTTTTTTTTTGGTTCTTTTGTTTCTGCCTCTCTGCTCTGCTATGGCGTGTACGAAGACCAGAACAGGAAGAAAGTGGGGCAGAATGGGAGATACAGCGGACAGTCAAATTCTACTACCAGTGCTCAAGAGCTTCGCTTCAAGCAAACACAGAAGCAGCGCAGAGAATCAGAGCGCACGAATTATATCATTGAAGAGAAATTCTCAGATTCTTTAGGTAGAACAACTACAGGGCTATGGAATCCAGTATTTGATACTTCGCTTTCAATGCTAGGCTTGAAGCAATCGATGGCCAATGTGGAACGAACGGTCTTGGTGGAAAGAATTTCAAATCTGCAAATTAAAATTGGAAAATCGATGGAAATGGTTGAAAAAATCGGACCCATCGACTGTTCCGATTGTTCAGCCATGGAGTGCGGAAAACTGCTGCAGATTCAAACGACGAAGCAACCGAGTGTTCTAGTGGAGGTCATGGCGTTGCTGGATCGGATTCTTGTGCTCATTCGATCACCTGAAATCAAGAACAGCAACAGTTCTTGTATTGTCACTGGAAGCCACAACTTGTCGATTGTAGATGAAACCTAGAAAATGTAGACGATGAGGGTTTGCTACAAGGACAAACCTTTGCTCTAAAAGAGAATCTTGCAATAAGTCCACTGCAAATGGGAGTTCCAGAAGTCATATTATCCTAGGCACATGCTGAAGCTGCAAGTTTCTCTGCCTTTGCTCATGCAAACATATTAGATTTTATTGGTGAGGAAGCAATTGATGATGCGTGGATGGCAGTTAACGACTTGAGTGACGCTGATTTCCTTCTTGGGTGTCATAGTTGTAGGCGTGTAAGAAAACATCAGAAGTTAGTTGATCCAGTTGTAAATACGACAGACATTGTTGAATCATTTGCTGATTCTATAGTAGCACGAGGGGTTTTCTTTGCAAATGGTCACCCTGCGCCTCCCAGATGGAAATCTATTGGAGGTCCAATACTCTGGCAAGTTCAGTGATCCTCTGTTGAAAGAAAGACGGAATTGTTGTGCTATGGGCGATGCATGAGGCCAGACGGAGCAGAGCGCGTGCGTTTGTTGGAAATGACACTGGCGTTGGTTCCTCATGTGTTATCTATGGTGACGTCTATTATTTAAGGAGAAACCATAGAGAACTTAACGTAGAACAACTAATTTTATGGTTTCACATGGTAATAGACACAAATACTAAGGCATCAAAATATTTTAAAAAAAGGTTCGTTGTACTTACTAGATACTTGGCAAATATAACTTTATTATCTATAGGAGTTAAAACTTTTCATGGAAGTTGTAACTTCCTATGGTAGTTATAACTAGATTCAAATGATATTTGTAACTTACCTTAATTCCTCATGATGATGGTAACTACTCAAAAGCTATTATAAAAAGAGCTTCAACGGTAGGATTTTGAAAGAAAGGAATTTTGGAAGAAACTTGGAAGAAATATTGAAGATTTCTTGTAAAGCATGGCTTGCTAATTGCATCAATTTTGTAACAACGTTGTCCCGACGTTGTCCGGCACCCCAAGGAATTCACGAAGATCCAATGGATCTGGGGCAGAAGACCTGGGGAATACGCCTCAAGCAAGCAAGCATCTCACGAGTGAGTGCAAGCAGAAGCATAGCTTCTTAACGTACATGACCATGCACCTCATGGAGGGTAAACAACTCCAAAATAAGGACCAAGCAAACAAGCACACACACAACCTTGTAGACAACATCGATGAGAGGGGAGACGATGCACCTACAAAAGAAGGTGCCTCACCCCCAGATCCCTCACGATTTAGTACAAAGTGTGGTTTGGCATCGCACCAAAACTATCCAGTCTTGGCTACCTACATATCTACGACCGTCGTAGAATCAGGGCCATGTAGTTCTCCACGAAGAAGAGGGAAGGAAGACGACTTAGAGAAGAGAGTTGCAACAGGAGGGTGCCCTGTTGCTAGCTTGGTACCACCAAGCCGGGGTGGGTTTTGTAACACTTGAGAGCCACCCAAGGGCGCCTCAAAGTGTTCCATGGCCCCCGAACCATGGGGAGAGCCCAAGAGAACCACCATCTGGGACATCTCTCACAATCCTCCCCCACACAAAGAAGCGACGTCCTTGGAGCGAAGCCTAGGATAGCTTCGAGTGTACACTTCTACATGGGTTCGGAACTCCGTCAATTCTATGGATCCATCAACTCCTTAGACACCAGGCTTGAAGAAAGGTATCAACCCCAACACCTGATACATCCTTCCATCCAATGCCTTGCATGAAAAGCAAGGGCAATTGGAGGAAGCCCAAGACTTCCCTTCTCAATACGAGCGGGAGAGTCCAACCCAAAGAGCCAATGTCTCTAAGGTGTCCCCTAGATCTGTCCCTTCTGAGGGTCTAGAGACATATCTTCTTGCGTAAACCCATACTTATGCAAGAAGACAGCTCCTCTTCCACAAGTCTCGCTGAGTTCCTCTGTGAATGGCATCTCAGCACCCATTGATTTCTTTTATTTTTTTTATTTTTGAGGGCTCACCAAGGCCACTACCCATGGTGAGGGACTTGGGAACATCACACCGAGAGGGAGGACATGCTCCGAAGAGCCATGTCTCCGCAAGCAACTCATGCTTGCCAGAACTGCATGTTCTGCCACTCGCATCGAGATCAGAACTCCATGATCTGCCACTCGCATTGAGACCCATGGGGTCTCACCAGTGCAACCCTCTAAGCATTGATTCCACATGCATCGATACCATGCGCATTCTCTTTTTCTCATCATGTTTGTTCAAGCTGGTATGAAGGGAGTCAAGCATGTTCTCCCATACAAACAAGGTACAAGGACAGATCTTTTGAACTTGACCTTGCCATTTGCAGACACCAGCATCGCATGCCTCAATTCATCATTCATCATTCCAACAAGAGAGAAGATCTAAAAATCTGTTTGGAAACTTCTCCAAGAGGCTAACATACAACAAGCCCCAACTATCAACAACACCTCTTGTGATTGTCCAACATCAAGAACGCCTGCTCAAATGTTAGAACAAGGGAGGGTCAATTCGGCAACCAACCCCATGACAATCCTCCATCACCTATCTCATATTAGCCATAAGCACACCATCGAATGCAACCATAATATCTTGTTCATGGAGAAGGATCACCCACATTTGCCACATGCAAGCTATCCATCAACTCCAAGTTATGGGACAAGCACCATTATTTGAACCAGTTCATGAATTCTCTGAGGAACATCAACGTTCTCAAAATTTGCATTTCCCCACTATCTCAAGAACGACTGCCAGTCTCGCAATCAACACCTTTCAATAGATTTTGCACTTGCAGGAAGGATCCTCTTTAGAAGGTTTCTTCCATAGGGAAGTATAGTAGCCCAGCTACACCTTAGCCATCATACACGCCCAAGTAGTCAATATAGCCAATAGAACCATATCTGGAACTGTCATCAGCTAAGGGAAGACATGGGTTCACAAGTCTTACCCAAATTCAATTTTCAGCTTGAGAACAACTCGAGACACCAAGCATTTTTGTTTCATCTTGGGAGATCTGGGTTTTGTTTCATACATCCCAGTCAAGCCCATTTACATAAATTTGTGGTGGACAAGGCCGCACCACTACCTATTGTCATTCAACCCAACAACAGACACAAGTCATCAACAACATCTTGCCCTTAGGAGGACCAGGTCCTCAAGATAGTTTTACATGGAATGGGCTTTCATCAACATCATTTACAACTCAAACACAAAACAATTCATCCCCGAAGGGTTTACAATAAGGAAGGTCTACCAAAGAACCCCAACAAGGAAGTTTCTCTGAAGACCCCAAAACTGAGAGTACACAACATCATGCCTTGCTTACACGAAGAGCAATATGTATCTTTGATTTACATCAACAACACGACCTCACAAATGAGGTTTCATGAATTTCACCAAGGTAATAACATTCTGTCTTTGAGAACAAGCCCCATGAGTTCATGAACATGGGATCACTACTAGGAATAAGTTCAAAACACCAACTGCTTATAGGAGACAACCGTCTCAATACCACCTACCTTATTATGTCAGGAACTGAAGAGGGCATCCATTGAAATGTAGGATGATCCCTCATGATCAACTCTGCTATCCCACCAGGGAGGTAAGAACACCAACATGAATTAACCTCACACTAGAGACATGGGACAATACATCCGGGAGGGACTGCATGATACATTAGTATACATAAGGGACAGGAGTACACAGGAAAATTCAGCAAGACACCATAGCCTATTAGGCACAATGAGTCCCCAATCACAAAATCACACCATAGACAACAAACACACCAAATCCCAATCTATGAGAGCGCATCATAGCTCTCCAAAGCACTAGAAGCAATTTGTCACGAGAGCCCAACAACATGCACAAATCATTAGAAACCCCCAAAGATGAGAGCATCGACTCAAGTGTTTCGAGCACATTCAGGCCCACCAAGAGAAATCATAATTTCTGTATCTGTAACGTCATATATTCAAGGATGGACCACCATCCCAACGTTTGGATAGCTGCTCCTTGATTGCTTCCAACATGGAAGAGCAAGTCTAGGTGCCAATACCCAGAACTCAACTCAAATCCACCGCTAGACATCACATTGATCTGAATTTCAGTCATCATCGATCATCTGTGGACAGATCTTTGCTAGTCCAGGGACACAAGAGAATGTGTTCCCAAGTTTTGTCCTATCTCAAGGATGTTCACCAAGCACACACCATCTAGGCATGCCAACATCATCAAGAACACATGGCACCAGTTAAAGAGCATAATGGGCAAGGACATGCCCTGGTCCATTCATTACAACACCATATCACAACTGAAGCATTTCTCATGAGGTTTTCAGCAGAATTATACATCAAGGCACAAAGGCCATTTACAACATATAGCAAGGGCGCTCTAAAACAAGCACCAGGAAAACACCATACATCAAGCTTGGCCTTGTCACAAGGTGTGGCATAAGCCTACAACTAGGAGACAACTAAGTCATATAGGCAATACATCCAGCACTTTTGAGTGCATGCAACCGAATTGAGAATACCACAAGGGTACATTTCATACCCAAGGATTGGATTACATTCATATATGGGAACACACATGGTATTTGGGAATGCTACCCAAGCCTAAAAGACTATAGGACAAACTACCCAAGCCCACCCTAGGCTAAAGGATTTAGGCCACCAAGAGCATACCATGAAGAACCATGCTGTTTTGAGAAAAACCTGTCTCTATCACGAAGCATCTCTATCACGAAGCATAAACGATCATCTATCATTGTAGCACTGTCTCAAAAGATACATGATCTACTGTCACACTGAACCGACTGCACGGATAACCTCGAACAAAAACAATTCGAGACATGAATGCAACGATCGAATAATGAAACACACCAATGGAGTATCCACCATCCTGCCATAGTGGGACCTCATTGCATTGGCCACTCCTGGGCCATCAGTATTTAGCATGGCCAAGGATACCATTTCATGCCATCTACTAGCCCAATATCTGTAGGGTCTAGGACATATCACCGTCCTCTATTAGTGCTCCCCCAGCACTAAGAGGCAAACAAATCATGATGTAGCTGCTGATCCATCACAGCCAAGGTACTGAAAAATCCACAACCCAATGTTGGGATTCTGAGACCAAATAATCAGTTCATGAAGGTCTCAGGAGCACATATCTTCCCCATAGACATAGTGCTCACAGAATCAACTGAGGTCACCACTGGCTGCATCTTTGTACCTATGCTACCTGCAAACACTGAGACACAAGCTCAAAAACATAGAAGTTAGCAGGAACATGATTAGCACATCAACCGCATTCACAACCATCAAGGATGATCATATAACAAGTCATATCACTCTTGCACATCATAAAATTCAAGACCTCAACAACATGCATAAAGATCAGTCATGCAAACATTGATGGAGGAATTTGATCCCCACTCAAACCAATGATTTCATCATGAGGCACACCAAGAGAGAGATAGCACACTCTCAGAATTTCAAGATTCATACATAACAATCATTCCTAGCAACTAACATTGGCCTCAACTAGGACCAAAATTTCAACACACTCGTATGAGTCATGGGCAATAGACAATCGTCAACTCAACCCAAAAATAAGGAGGAAGACCAAGGTCTATCCAACAACAAGTCTGCATCAAACCAATTCTCGCAACAATGAGTAACATCAAGGAGGATGTGTTCACAGGAAGACTTTCATCAAACGAGGTGAGGTCTCAATAAGAACCAACACACCAATATTCTTTGAAACAAAGTGACCAAGAAATATCACCAATCAAAATAGTGATGCCACCAGGCCCAAGGGCAACACCACCAGCTCAACAAGGAGCACAACTCGCAAGGATCAACAATAAGGGTAATCATGCCTCATGCATAATAAGTTGTCAAACAAGACAACAACCATTTGGCTTTGGGATGACATAAATAACCACTGCATCCTCAACATTCCCAACAATAAGTCATCATATCACGTAAAACATTAAGCCTTGCATTACGAATGATAAACATGACCAAGATAACATGCATGCAGAATTCGAAGTGCAACCAAGGAGACACACATACACAAATAGACAAACATACAATCGTAAGCACGAACATATGAAGTCTACCGGCAATGGTCTTAGTCCACCCAGAACAAGGCTCCCCAAGAGCACATGTCCAAAAGACCTCCATCTTGAGGTACCTGGGAACCATCTTGTCCCATTTTGTATTTTCCCATACTCTCACTATATCTAGAATGAGTGGGAGTGCCAAGGATATCATATCCTGCATGATTCAACAAATGCCATCTCGAAACATGTCATCTGGGTGGAAACCGAAATGGAGACTGGGTTCAATTCATCCCAGATGAATCATTAGAGACCTGAGATGGGAGCTCCTTGAGCAACAAAATTCTTGATTTTCCAGTAGAACTCCTCTCAACCATATCGCATACAATCATAACTAGTCCAACCACAAGTAAACAAGTGGAGGACATCACCACAACACAATCGTTTATATCTTGACGGAGAGCAACATACATCTATTACTCTCAACTAAACATCTATTCCCTCATGAAGAGTGTAGAACATTATCATCAGGCAACTCTTCAAAGTACATAAGGATATGACCCTAGATCACCTAGGTATCAATCCAGAGGGACCATTAACCAAACAAGCTCAATGGAGAATCACAACCAAAGAGCACAACCATATCACAACACAATTTCACAAAAGCTCTGATACCATCTGTAACAACGTTGCCCCGACATTGTCCGGCACCCCAAGGAATTCACGAAGATCCAATGGATCTGGGGCAGAAGACCTGGGGAATATGCCTCAAGCAAGCAAGCATCTCACGAGTGAGTGCAAGCAAAAGCATAGCTTCTTAATGTACATGACCACACACCTCATGGAGGGTAAACAACTCCAAAATAAGGACCAAGCAAGCAAGCACACATACAACCTTGTAGACAACATCGATGAGAGGGGAGACAATGCACCTACAAGGGAAGGTGCCTCACCCCTAGATCCCTCACGATCTGGTACAAAGTGTGGCTTGACATTGCACCAAAACTATCCAGTCTTGGCTGCCTACATATCTACGACTGCCATAGAATCAGGGCCATGTAGTTCTCCATGGAGAAGAGGGAAGGAAGAGGAATTAGAGAAGAGAGTTGCAACAGGAGGGTGCCCTATTGCTAGCCTGGTACCACCAAGCCGAAGTGGGTTTTGTAACACTTGAGAGCCATCCAAGGGTGTCTCAAAGTGTTCCATGGCCCCCGAACCATGGGGAGAGCCCAAGAGAACCACCATCTGGGACATCTCTCACAAATTTAGTTGCTTTGTTTAAATCATGTGCATTCTTTTCTTCTCACTTTGTCTTAGTTGCTTAGCTAATGGTTTAAATAGTATCATGCTTGACATTTAATTTTGGGATTTTCTAATTGCTCTTATAGCTCTATTTTCGCACAATTCTAGACTTATATTTGGTTTCCATATAAGAGCTTATGTTGTCTTTGAAAAGCATCTTGAGCAATTTAATAGTCATTTCTTTATAAAATTTCCTATTTGAGTCTAGAGGATCTAGAAAAATCTTTAATTCTTTGAGCTAACTTGAAATAGCTTCCCTTTTTTTTTTAAGTTTATTGCCTTGTGATGAGCAATGAGGTATCCCTACACCCAACCATAGGAATCACTAAGGTGTTCACGTGTGATCTAGTCGAATTTCGTGGACCTATAGTTCTCCAGTGCACAAATTCTCTAGGAGGTGAAATGGGCATTGAGAATGTTTGTTGTCTTCCCAACTATGCTTGTGAAGCTCAAGGATATGGTTTAAGTGTAATTGAGGTATATGATTTTTATCATTTTTTATGTTTTATAAATTTAATCACCTACAACAAGAATGAAAGGTAGAGTAATATAAGATCTAGTTTATCTACTACCTAACTAGCCTAACACAAGTACTCGTTCCCACTTTCCAAACATATCCTGAACACGTATAGTGCTACTTGGCTACCAAACATTAAGTGTTTCCAGGTTACCAAGTGTTACACATATGCTCAAGGTGGTCATGCTTGTGTTCATTAACTAGAAATTACTTTATTAAAGTGCATTAAAGTGAAGTGCATAAGAATAAAGTGCATGAATATTAAATGCATCAAGAAAACATTAATCTATTCTCAATGCTGCGAGGATGATCAAAAGGGTTCATTTTTATTCTCGTCACACTATTGTGCTCAAGTACATTAATGTTTGAACAAAGATTCATACATACTTAGACTCCTGCTGTGGGAACTTAAAAAATATTCTAACTCTGGAGAAAACAAACTATAAGAGCTTCACTATCTATGACAAAAATTATCAAAAAACCTCCTAAAAATCATGAGCCTGAGCACTATATTTATAGGCCAGCATATACCCCACGATATCATATATTCGACATCGCATCCCAGGCTCCGACATCATGTATCTAATATCAAATATCCAATATCAGAGCCAATCATATGATAATCCATCATACGCCCACAACTAAATAAAAACTCATTCTTGAGTGAATAAGAGGAGAAACAAGTTCCTTACAAAATATTGGGAAGGTATGGAATTATAGACTAATGATGAATCGTGGTTTGCCAAGCCCCAATATTGGGTACGCCATATCACAACCTAGATACAATATTGTATACATGATATTGTGATTCCTATGTTAGCCTATAAATATAGCATTTAAGCACATAGTGAAAGAGTCTTCTGTTAATTCATTAGTCGGTCCTTTTTATCAGTCTTTAGTCTTTAGTCAGTTTTCAGTTTTTAGTTTTTTCCCAAATGCATGCCCATAGTGTGATGCTTGTAATTGTACAAAACCTTTGTTCGAGTGTGATGTACTTGGACACGCACACAATTGGCAATAAATATCGAGATTACTCCATCATTACAGCATTCACTTAGCTTTCGATTGTTTTAATTATTCATTTATTATTTATTATTGTTTTCTTAGTTAATATTTCTTTTATTATCATCTACTACTCTTGTTGTTAATGTGAAATGAGTATGCTTTAATCACGAACATTTAAATGTAACTGCGTGGTAACCTAGTAGCGTATTAAGTAGTGCTTCGAGTAATGTGTGCTTAGTAATCCTAGAAGTAGTACACAAAGTCCAAGATGCGTATGGATGATTAAGGATGGATGCTCATCGCACTTAGGCTACCTTAGATCTTATTTCCTATTGCTCATTAGCTTAATTAAGTTATTTCTTATTATCCTCAGGAGTAGCATAGTAGGAAAAACCACATCATACACCTCACTCTGGACTAAACCATACGTGACAAAGCAAATACTAGTCCAGGTGGAAAGACAATGAATTGTGATCAACGTATAACTATTTAGATGCTACAACTAGTCTGTCTGTAAAGTTTGACTGGATCACATGTACATGCTCGTATTCGTATGGTTGAGTGTAGGGGTACCTCACCACTCATCATTGGTGTCATTTTCAGGGATGGTGCTAGTTATATAAATTAGTTATATCATACAAGATCACTATAACAAGGTATTAATGATATATCTTTTAAACAAAGAAATTAAATTCAATTAATTCACACATAATTCACAACAATGTCTCTTTCACAAGATAGCAATAACACAACAACTAGCAAGGCAATTCATTGGAGAACCAATAAAATTTATGACAAAGAAGAAGTTTGGAGTACTCAATCTTATGCAAGAGTTTCATATGTTCATGGACATCCCAATGATACTCAAGGACTCTTGTCATTCAACTCAAACACCTCTAGTGAAGATGGGGCATCGCATAGAATTGGGAGGCTCGTAAGGCCTAGGACCTTCTCAACGGGTACCAAGAGTACATCAGGGAATGATTGGGAGACTTACAAAAGTCATGACGAGTCTTCTAGTTCCCTCTCTTCCTCTGCTCTTTCAATGTTGGGTTGTGACACAAATGACTATTCCCTAAGGGGTTAGCATAGAAATAAAAATTGAACCCATGGGCAAAATTAGGAACACCAACATGAACATAGACAACATCATTCCAACTCACGAACTCACAACCTATTTAGTGACGATGAACCCCTGCTAGCCACTAAGAGCCTAATTCATATAATAGAGGTGGTTCAAATATCTTGCAAGCATCACAAGGAAATCCATCTACCCAAGCTTGATTTAAACAACTTTCCTAAGTTCTCAAAGGGCTATGATTTAGATCCACAACATCATTTACAAGCCTTCCATGATGCATGTGCATGGAACAACATTAAGAATGGATGGCAAAGGCTTAAGCTCTTCCCTATGATACTTGTTGACCAAGTAAAAGTATGTTATATGTCTTTAAAACAAAATTCAATTTTTCATTGGCCTATAATGGTGAAACTCTTCAATGAAAGATATCAAACTTATGCAAGCATGTCAGCCTTAAGGAGACAAATCCAAGAGTGGAAACAAGGGTAATGTGAACCCTTAGACATGGCCTTAGAAATATATTACTCATTGTTGAACAAATGCCTAGGCCATGGGTTCTCCGAGAAAAGGTTAATGTGTCACCTCATGGATGGGCTCCATAATAAGACAAGGGAGACCCTAGGGATGTATGCCCTAGGTCAACTATATGAACTATGAACCCACCAATTTCAAGAGCTTATTAAGTGGGTAGCAAAAGAAGAAGGAGAAATAGCAAAATGGGAGAATGTTGAAAAATCTCAACAAGACCAAACTCTTAAAGTAACGAAGGTCCATAATCATGAAGAGGAGAAATCAACTCACCTTGAGGAGGTGGAACCATTTCCATCTTTGCCAATACTAGAATCACTAGTTGAAACTGAGGCAAAGATCAATAAGATGATGGAATGGGTACATGAAAAATGCATAGAATATGCAAACATTATTAGAGGTAGAACTACGCAAGATAACTCTAACAACCAAAACAAACAGAGGATGCCAAACCTAGAAATAGGATAGAACACCATTCAACAATTGGAAAGAAGGACTAAAGAAAATAGGGATAGGGGCTCAACTACAAATCATAATTATCAATGCGATGTTTGCCTATACGATCACCCCAAAGGCCAATGCCCAATCTTGTCACATCTACATGAGCATTAGAGAAGAATGTTACATCTAGATTCATACAGAAGTACTGTGTTCAACCATAGTGGCAAAACCCCTAATCGTGGGGGAGGCCACCGCCAAACTAGCCACACCCTTAGTATCACCCTAAACCAAGTGCTTATTATGTTCAACAACCTATTTATCAAACTAGATCAACATCCTCTACTTCACCTCATCGTTATCATTCTCTCGAGTATCATCAACCCATGTCCTCTCCTATTGGATCACCACCTCATGTTCCTTACACTTCTCGTTACTCTCAATATTCTCATCCTTCACCTCCTTCTACATCGCCACCAGTTGTACCAAAAGGTTTTTCACCATAACACTAACCAACAAACATTACTTATGCTGTTATTATCAATATTAGTGGGAGTCCTCCACAATGTCAAAAGCATCCTTTCTTTAGGCATGGCTGTAGAAAGAGACAACATGGTTTTGAAACCACTACATCTTACAACTCAGCACAAGCCCAACACTATGACGCACCTTCCTCTTCAAACTTAACGCCTCCTGTTACCTTATCCAAGCCACCAATTAACACTCCAATAACCATGCAGCCCAATGAATATAACAACATGAGGAAACATATCAATCTTTGCATACCATCTTATGGTCATGAGTGTCATAGTGGATTAACTTCTTATCACATGACTACATCTTATAATCTGTCCCACTATGCCTACTTTAATGAAGTGTGTGAACCCTAATTTGGGTACATTCCTGCCACTACAACAAAAGACACCCAGTGGTTTGGATATGATTGGACTCCAATATTTTCAATATGCATGGATCCTAACTTTTCATTTATTAATTCTCACCATGATCAAAGGTTTAGTCATAGGGGATACCCCTTATTCTAACAAGCAGAATTGGTAAATGTTTTTTCTTTTCTTTGGTTTTACAATTTTTTGTTTTCTAATTTCTCATTTTTCAATTTTTTATTTTATCTTTTTGTGGGTAATCTCATCTATGAATAAAATACTCATGTAACTAGTCAATTGAGATTTTTTTCTATGTTATCAAATCACAAGTGACTAATTATTTGGACAGTGAGCCACAACATCCATCCATCCATTCTATTAATAAGAGGTTCTACTATGGGCATGATGATATTCTTGTTATCATCAAAACTTAAAGTAACTTTGTACCCATTATGCCCTGAACAAAGAGTGATGGACTAAGAGGGCATGGCAAGGGTGTGACATGAAGGGAACTTGTGGATTCTCTTTGGTGACATCTGTATGTGCTATCATGTAGCTTGGTTGTACTAAGATCCTTGTAGATCTAACAAACAATGGAAGTAGGAGAGGTAATAAAGGCACTCAAGAAGGAAAAAAATGCTATTCTAGGGGGTCCCACTGGAAAGACATGCACCCATGCTTGAAGGTTGGTGGCTTCTCTAGATTACCTTTGGGAAAGACCAAGTGCAAAAGTGGCCAGAAGAAAAAAAAAAAGAGCGAAGAAGAAAAAAGCAAGAAAAAAAGAGAAAAAAATGAAGTAGAATAGAAAAGCACAAGAAAAATGTGCTACAAAAAAATTCAAATCACTCCTCCTTTGCACAAAATGCCAAGTGATCATACACCTTGCTGTCATGATGCTCTTATGGTTATCTATCATTAAGATGAAACAATGCGATGTCACTAATCAGACGTATGGACTTGGTTTTGATCTTGAAGTGAAAGGCTAATGGTACTTTAATCACGCATAACACTTAAGATTCATTATGCCCAAGGTAAGTTACCTCACATCCCGATCTCTGCAATCCCTTCTACAATTCATCTCATCTCATGGTCCAGGTACTTCTAACTTGTGTTTTGTATGGCATAGAAGTCATACCTCATTGCGATAGTATTTAACATGTGTGTGTTTTATTGCATAGGTGCATATTGCATTTAACCCTTCTAGTGCCTAAGGACATTTTCAAGTGTGGTTATGCAAGGGCATGATAGGTTGGAATCTACTTTGGAGAGGATCCACTTGTGTAACTTTTGCAATTTGTACTTATGCACACCGCCACATCATTTTATACCCTTTGAGTACTCCATTGCCAAATCTATTTTTTCCTTTGTCATCATTTTAATTGAACATTCCTTAGAACCATTACATGTCCTTTTTCCTTATTCTTTTCAAAAAACTTCATTGTATAACTCCACTCCATTACACTTTCAGTGCCTTAATTTCCACTTGAAATTATCCCAGACCTTTCAAATTTACCACAAATCCATCATTTTTGGTTGTAAAAACTTAAAAAATCCACTTTTACTAAGTACTCTATTTTGGATAGGATGCAATATCAGGTACCTGGCATTAGGTTTGATGCGATATTGGGTACACACTATCGTATACACGATATCGCATCTATAAAAAGTATATATATGGGGCCCCTTCGCACTACAAAAGTCATTTTCAACAATTGACATGAGGGGAGTTTGTCAAATTTTCTTCCACAATTTTTAGCAATTTGAGAGTCTAAAATTCAACCATCAATATTTTGCTCTTTGATGCTCTGATCTCTTTTCTAATCAAACCTAATTAAACCCAAAGTATTTAACTTAGTCGTGGGGGAGGGGTATGGTAAAATTTGCTCATAACTTTTTCAAAATTTGCTATCATCCAAAGGGTATCATAGGGGTAAGTACTATTAGGAAATATTAAAAACTCATGCCAAACTAATTTTCTTCCTTCACCCAAATCATTTAAATTATTATAGGAGTCACTTGAGCAGATCAGGCCCAGCATTAAAAATTTTTAGGAGAACTTCCTTGAAAAATGTCTAACTCTGAAATCACACTAAGCAAAGAATTGAACATTTATTAAAGGTAATGAGTAAGGTATGAGATAATTGAATTTTTTTAAATAACCTTATTAACAATAAATCTTTGTGTGATTACAGATGGTCCCTAAATGAGGACAATAGGTAGGACCTTCTCAAGGTGTAGCTAAACACCCAAGAAGAGGCAGAGGCCAAGGACCTCATGCAGAACATGTAGAATAAGAGGCATAATCATTTAGCATCCATCAGGAAACCCCTATCACTGCACAATTTGACCAAGCAATTTACTTTAAAATTGGCACCTATCATATTTTCCCAACGAATGGGTTAAATAGAATTTCTACCTATGCAGCCAAAGGTAGTGCAATTTTGATGAGAAAGGTTGATGCCAATTTGCCCCATCTGTATTTAAAAGAAATATTAAGGTGGTTTGAAGAATGAAAGATAGGAAAGTTCACAATGCCCTTTCCGTGTCTAATCAGAAAGTTGTGCCGATGTGCTAGAATTCTAGGGTACACTAATGACATCCTCAGAAAAGCTCAAAATGCCTAATATATTGAATTACTTAAGCCACCAACATTGAGAAAAAATGTTGGTGAGATGTTTGAGCCTGAACAAGAATAGACGGTTGGGCCTACTGCACCTCAAATAACAAGGCCTAGCCAACTTGCAGACACAAGGCTCAGCCAACAACAAGATGCAAGGCCTAACACGTACCCCATAGGCTAGCAAGACTAGTAACCACCACCACCACTGCAAGATTACTGACCATCAATGAGCCATCTTAGGGCCATCGCAGAGACAATCAGTTAGGGAACTAGAGATGAGTTCAATTTCTTCAAGGTGATCAATGATGCTGTATAGCCCACCATATCAATCAATCCTACAAGGGATGAGATCTCAATTCAAACAGGAGGAAGAGAATCACATTGGTCACAATAGACCTCTAGAAATGCTACATCATTCCAAGTATAATTAGAAACTGGTGAAGGTGCCACAGTGGTGGTCATGCAACACCAAGATGTAGTTGGAGCAACAGAGGTGATCACAGACCACATCACAAAATCATGTAACATCCCTATTGTGCCACTAGTAGATTTCACAAAAGAACGTGATGCTTGAGTTCTGGCCGGTACCTCAATGACTCCTGTGGAACATGAGGATGCTTTGGATTACTTGTTGCAAATAGTACAAGTAATGACATTCTTGTTTGGCATCCCCCAAGATGTCATAGTGGCACAATCAAACCTCATTTCCACTAAAGGGAAGTTGATTGTGGCTAAGGTTAGGGCCAAACATGTAGAAGACAAGTTGCAGAGACTCCAAGAAAAGTTCATCGTCTTATAAGCTGAATAGTGGGATCCATCCCAACTTGTTGCAACTAATTAGTTAGAATCATTTAGGATAGAGCAATTAAATAAATTATTAGTGAAGAATAAAAGGGTAGCAATGGAAAAAGAGAAGGTTGATTGGGATGCTTCAAAAGCATAAGCTCAAACATATGCACATGTGAAAGCTCTCAAGGCCTTAAAAGAAGAGAATAAACTCCTTGCTACTGAAATTCTTTGGTTGACGACAGTTGAAAAATAGAAGAATGTTCTCGAAGAAAATTTTCAACAAATGCAAGAACAACTAATAAGAGTCAACCAGGATATTAGTCGCTTAGTTAGGGAAAATAGAACCCTCTTAATGGAGGAGGTACACACCATTTGATAGAAGACAGCCATTGAAATAAGCACGTGGCAAAATGAGGCTAAGAGGCATGAAAAAATAAAGAAGCACTTTCATGACCAATTGGAAATGCATAAGGGAATCATCAAAAAAGAGATCCGTATGGCTAAGGACCACATTAATTCTTTTAGTGCTCAACACACTGATTAGCAAGCCATACTGGACACTTATGCCTTTGCCCACCAAGTAGAATTGAAAAGTCAGGACTACAGATCTAAGATCTCACAAAGTACATGAAGTTAGTAAACCTTCGGTATGCCAACTTGGCCATGTTAATAGCAGGGCACTCGAGAACTGAGCTAGAGAAGTAGGTATCTGCCACCTATGCTAAATATGAGATAGAGTTTGTGAAACATAAGAAGACATTGCAAAGACTAGAGGTAGCAAACTCTGAACTAGAGGTGGTAAAGGCTAGCTACCAAAGCCTAAAAGATGTAGTAGCAAAATTGGCTCGATAGCTTATAGATTATTAGAAATTTAAAGACAAAGCTAGAGCCTATGAGGAGGAATGATGGCTGTTTGCAGCATGGAATGTCAAAGCCAATCAGAAGATCCCACAACTGTCATTCCCATGGAAAGTGCCGACTCCATCAAACATTGGAACATCAACATGGATGACACATTATCCTCAGACAAAGGAAGAAAAACTTCAAGCACTCCTTCAAAAGTATCCATTTTAGAATCTTGGAACACATGATAAACAAAAGAAGCCCATGGAGGAACCACCACCACCAAGATCTACATGAGTTTTGCATAATTTTGTATTTTGTCTTGATGTCCATATTTTGTTTTGTCTAATCCCACACTATAGCATGAAATAGTCCATGTCATTCAATAATCCCATACCTTTCCACTGTTATAATTAATTGAACTTGTTCCTCATTTTTTTTTTTGACTTAAGGACAAGTTTTTATTTAGTCGTGGGGATATGACGAATCATAGTTTGCCAAGCCCTGATATTGGGTACGTGATATCACAGCCTAGATATGTATTGTATACATGATATTGTGATTCCTATGTTAGCCTATAAATATAGAATTTAGGCACACAGTAAAAGAGTCTTTTGTTAGTTCATTAGTCAGTCCTTTTTGTTAGTCTTTAGTCTTTAGTCAATTTTTAGTTTTTAGTTCTTTCCCAAGTGCATGCCCGCAATGTGATGCTTGTAATTGTACAAAATATTTGTTTGAGTGTGATGTACTTGGACATGTACACAATTGGCAATAAAGATTGAGATTACTCCATCATTGCAGCATTCACTTAGCTTTTAATTTTTTTAATTATTCATTTATTATTTATTGTTATTTTCTTAGTTAATATTTCTTTTATTATCATCTACTACTCTTGTTGTTAATGCGGAATGAGTATGCTTTAATCACGAACATTTAAGTGCAACTACATGATAACCTAGTAGCATATTGAGTAGTGCTTTGAGTAATGTGCATTTGGTAATCCCAGAAGTAGTACATGAAGTCCAAGATGCATACGGACAATTAAGGACGAATGCTCATTACACTTAGGCTAGCTTAGATCCTATTTCCTATTGCTCATTAGCTTAATTAAGTCATTTCTTATTATCCTCAGAAGTAGCATAGTAGTAGAGGCCACATCATACACCTCGCTCTAGACTAAATCATACATGACAAAGCAAATACTAGTCTAGGTGGGAAGATAGTGAACTGTGACCAATGTATAACTGTCTAGGTGCTATAGCTAATTTGTCTGCAAAGTTCAACCGGATTGTGCGTACATGCTCATATTTGTATGGTTGAGCGTAGGGATACCTCACTGCTCATCAACTAATATAAACACTAACTTAGATGAAACAATAGACTTTGAGTACCCAAAGGTATGGATTTATAATCTTTTACAAAATTAGGTGTTCATGATAAGTGAAGTGAACACCCTAGATAAAATTGACATCCAACACTGCTTAGCAACTCAAGAGCGAGAGAGAAGATTCAATGATCATGAACGATCCTCATCGTCTAGTACTACCACATCATCTTTGGTGAACATAGTCCTGATTCTACTCCATGCTTTCCACTACAATCACAACAAAATCATGAATTAGTATGTAATGCATAACACATAGCTAGTAAGTACCTTGTCTCATCAATGGTTACACTTGACTAGGTTATAATTGTGGTAGATTGATTCCTTTAGGAGTGTTAACAGGAAGATTGAAAAATAGGGTAAAATGGAGAAGTGGTTTATTAAATTTGAAAAGGTTCAAATAGGATGAAATGCTTAAAGATGATGTAAGAATTCACAACAATAACAATAAAAGGTTTTACTGAAAAACATTGTGAAGATACACAAAATTGGATGTCATTGATGAGGTAAACAAAAGGATTTGATTGTAAGACTGTTTAAGGATAAAGAATTAACTAACCCAACCAAAAGATATGCAAGTGGGACCTCCTCAAAGAAGGCACATGCCTTTTATTACCCTTGCATAACTTCAAACTAAGAAGTCCATGTGCTCCATGCATGATTAATGGTTACAGAAGGTTAAGTACAAAAACCCAAAAAAACTACCTAAAAATTTCAACACATCAAAAAAGAACATGAAACTGGCATTGAGGTGAAACATGGAAAGCATAAATGGATGAGAGAGACTGGAATGGAGTTTCTAATTAAAGTCACATGAAGTCCCTTGTGAATTTTATGGTTAAATGACTTGATAAGATCCATCATTAGTCTAGACCAAAACCAACCACATTCAGTGACTTCACATCATCATTCTAAGACCAGTCCATCCCTTTGAGACACAAGAGTGCTCCCACAGAACAACCATCATTCCTTATTAGAGAAGAAAAGAGTAAGAAGTGAAGAAAGAGCCTTAGTTAGAGGGGACCTTCAGGCATGGGTAACATGTCTTTCTAATCACATAACCAATGCTTGTAGCCCATTTATTTTTTCTAAGGGGTGTGATTTAAATTCTCATCAATTTTTTTTTGTTTTTTTTAAATGGAAACCACACCATGCAAAAATTTATTCAACTTCCTTTTATTGGTCAACACGGAACAGTAAGAAATCCATGAAAACACACATGCACCCAAATAAGTAGAAAAGCATAAAGAATACTGAATTCCTAAAGTCACACTCTATTCAAACCTTTGAATCCTTTCCAATTCTAGAAACTACCAAAGTTACAAATTCATTATAGTTTTGTTAATGAAAAAGGGACTGCACATTTCCAAAATAAGAAAAACCATAGAGTTTTTGGATGGGTGGATGTTGTGGACTCACTATCATTGCATGAAAAGAAACCATGTCCTAGTTATCCATAACAAAATTCAAAACTAGAATCTAGACACCAACAATCAAATAACAACATAGTACATACCATCATTAAGCAATGAATTACCACTGTGCCTAGCACTTATTAACAAAAACTTAGAAAATCACACTAGAATAAAAGAAAATATAAAAGAAAGTGTAAAATATTCAAGAAATAACAAATGTACTAATGATGTTGTAAAACAAAAATTAAAAAAAGATTACTAACATGAAAACAAGAAGATGTAAAATAAAGAATGTGTAAAACAAAAAGTTGCAAAACAAAAATGGTGAAAAACTGAGCCACTTATAGAGTTAACATAGATGACCATCTCCCCCACGACTGAGTTGAAAGGAGGAGATCTAAAATATGGAGCGTGGTTGTCCATCCGATGAGGTGTTTGTTATATTTGCTAGCTTATGCTCATGAAAAGGTTTGACTTATTGTATGTTGACTAGCTGTTTCTTGTCTGGGCTCTTAGGTTTGTAGACCATCATGGCCCTAGAAGGAAAAGTTTCATAAATTATATACGATCCTTCCCACAACATTTGGAACTTAGTTTGTTGAGGTACGTGTGTGGGGTTTCAGTAGAGAACCTTATCTCCTAATTGAAGTTTGACTTTTTTGATTCTAAGGTCATGGCACTTTTTGTTGAATGCCTTGTGTAACTCATTAGATGATAGGGCCACCAATCGATTTTCATCTAGCAAGTTGAGATTCATCAATCTTTCTTTTTGTGCTAAACTCAAGTTAAAGTCAAGGTCATAGGCTATTGAAAGTATATGGAGCTTAGATTGAATAGGAAGTATTGGTAATTTTCTATACACAAGCTCATAGGGAGAGTAGCCTATAGGAAGTTTCCATGTTGAGCAATAAGCCCAAAGGGCATCGTTAAGTTTTGTGCTCCAGTCGTTCCTATATTTGCTAACAGTTTTTGTTAGAATCCTTGTGATATCCCTATTGGTAACCTTAGCTTAACCATTGCCTTGGGGATGGTAGGGTGTTGTGAGTTTATGTTCAACCCCCAAGCATTGCATATAATTCCAAAAGGTAGTGCCTATAAAGTGAGTTCCATTATCAGAAATTAATGCATGTGGCACACAAAACTTGTTCACAACATTTTGTTGTACAAACCAAGTAGTAGTAGAATATGTACAGTCAATGACGACTACTACTTCTGCCCATTTCATACAATAGTCAATAGCAACTATGATGTACACCTTTCCATTTAACATGGACGTGATGGAACCCATGAAGTTAATTCCCTAGATGTTGAAGGGTTTTGGTGGTTGCATCCATTGTTGAGGTCCCTCCATTTCAGCAGTCATTCCACCATTTCATTGGCATCATTCAAAAGAGTGGACATATTGATGAGCATCCCTAAATATTGTTGGCCAATAGTACCCTACTATCAGGATCTTAATGGTCATGCATCTTCCAGCATAATGGCCTCCACAAGAACCTTCATGAGCATCATTGAGAACACGTAGTTGATCAACATCAAGGACACACCAACAAACCAAGCCATCAGTGCACACCTTGTAGAGGTGTCCATTGATCTCTATGAAGCATTTTACCTAGTGAAGAAACTGTTGTTTCTTTCAGTGGTCCAACCCTTGTGGCATCTCTTGGGTGAGAAGATAGATGAGAATGTCATCATACCATTTAGGCTCATTGGGCAATTATTCAGTTATAGCCTTAGCAAAGAGGAGTTCGTTAGGAAGGATATTAGATAGTGGGCATTCTACCTCTTTATTGTTCTATCATAACTAAGACAAGTGATCAGTGACCACATTCTTAGTGCCCTTTCGATCTACCATCGCTAGATTGAATTCTTGTAAGATCACCTACCACCATATGACATGGGGCTCACTGTTGGCTTGTTCATCAAGAAGCAAATGGCACTGTGATCTGTGTGCACAAATACTTTGTATCTAAGCACATAATGCCTGAACTTTTCTAAAGCGAACACCACTACCATCAATTCTTTTTCTATGGTGGTGTAGTTCAATTGTGCATCCATAATGCTTCATCTTATGCAATGGATGTAGTATGGACATTTCTTGTCATCCATTTGCATAAGCATAACTTCCAAGGCATGATTTGATGCATCTATCATAACATGAAATGGTCTAAACCAGTCAGGTGCTTGTAGGATTAGAGTTTCTGCAAGTTTCTCTTTCAATTGTTAGAATGCTTATTCACATTTCGCAGTCCAAAAAAATGGAGCATATTTCTTTGTTAGCTTCACCAACAATTTTTCAATCTTAGAGAAATTCTCTATGAATGTCAGTAGTAGCCAGTATGTCCAAGGAATGATTGAACATCTTTGATAGTTTCTGGTTGATGGGTTATTCCTTAAAGGACCTTTATTTTTTCGAGGTTGACCTCAATTCTTGCTTATGATATTTTGTGCCCCAATATAATGCGTTCCTAGACCATTAGATGACTCTTTTGCCAATTGAGCCTAAGGTTTGTCTCAACACATCATTTAAGTACTTACTCAAGGTAATCTAGGGCTTGCTCAAATGTAGCTCCATAAGTGGAGAAGTCATCAATGAAGACTTCTACACCACTACCAATTTGTTGTTGAAAAATGCTTAGAACTAGGCTTTGAAATGTAGTAGGAACATTGCACAGATCAAACGGCATCTTGCAATATGCAAAAGTCCCCCAAGGACTCATGAATGTTGTCTTAGCCTAGTACTCTAACATGATTTGGATTTGGTTATAGCCACTATAACCATCCAAAAAACTATAGTAGCAATGCCCATATATTGTGTCTAACACCTTATCAACAAATGGCAATAGAAAGTGATCCTTAAATGTTGCCATATTTAGTAGCCAAAAATCAATGCAGACCTACCACTTACCACCTTTCTTTGACACCATAATAAGTGGACTAACCCACTCACTATCTGCAATGGGATAAATGTACCTTATCTTGAGTTGTTCGATTTCCTCTTTGATGATCTACTTTAGTTTGGGGTTCAATCATCTCTTTGGCTTCATGGCTAGATCAATGTAGATGCAATGTTGGCATATCCTAAGATGAATCCTTGTGAGCCCACGATATGACCAGGCAAAAGTTGCTAACCATTTTTTAATCACATTCAACAACATCTTTTTCTATTCTAGAGCAAGATGTGCATTGATTATAACTAGCTTTCCATTATTCAAAAATACATATTCCATGTTAGCCAGTAGAATTTTAGTTCAAGGGGCTCTTGCTTGAAATGTTTAGGAATTTCCAACTCTCCCCAACAGTTATCAGCATTTGCATCATCAGAGAGTTGACGATGAAGTTGCTCTAGTTCATCCATGCCTACAACATATGTACATGTTAGGCTCTCAGTTGATTCCATGTAAAGTATGCTACTTTCAAAATCAGCGGTCAACCATTAGGTACCCTCCTATTTTGTGGCTACTATGTATAGACACCTTTGAATTTCTGCTTTTGGTGCATACTACTTGCATGCAAAGATGGATGCTCATTTCACTGCCCAAAGTTTCTACACACAATTGCACTTTGTATCACTGTACGTGATGCATGAAACTTGATTCTTCTTAATCTTTCCAAAAGCATATTCTTTGGATATTTCTAGCAAAATATCTCTAATGCTCATTCTTGCATTAAAAGTACTTAGCCATGCCCTCCCATGATGATTGGGAAGTTCCCTTTGTAGTTCTCCACTTTGATCACTAAGAAATCAACAAGATAACACCACCCACAGATAGTGGTCACAATGTCCTCCGCTAGTCCCAATGGAATAGAAATGGACTAGTCTGCCAGTTCTAATCTAATATTTCTCTTCTTTAAAGGAGACAAATTCTAGGCAGTATACATCTCATGAGAAATTAGATTGATACCAGAACCTGAGTCAACAAGAGCTTTGCATGGTTTGTTCCTAGCAATTTGCAAATAAATCAAAGAACTTCCAAGATCTTCTAACTTCCTAGGAAGGCTTCCAGCACAAATCCAATTAGATACAACATGAGTAAGCATCACAATATGAATCCTAGGTGATTTTTGGTTTGAAGGGGACTTGAAGGAATTTGATATAGAGGAAGAAGAAGAAATAGGATTGTCAACCATAGATGTAATTAAGGGCTTAGGTAGACTGCATGGTCAAAAGAAAGATCTTTTCTTTGATCAAGTATCTAAACCACTCGGTTGATGAACTAGTTGTAGATTAATGGCCTTGGTAGTATTACATTGTTGTAGTTGAGTTGGGAGTTTACCCTGCATAGGTGGTGATGAGACGCGACTTACATTAGGCCGCGATATCGCGTCTTCTCCTGCGATATTGGGTACACGATATCGCGTCTCGCCGCCATTTCTATAAATAAGAGGCGGCACTCCCTTCATTTCCCAATCCTGGCTAGTGTAGCGAAGCTCTGGCAGATTGATCACTCCAGAGTTAGAATTTTTCCCCATGTGCCCGCAGTAGGAGTCCTA
>MNCI01036301.1:40456-93329 GCA_015680685.1 Gnetum montanum | reverse complement strand
CTCCTGGTAGCATAGAAGATAAGCCGAAAATACCAAAAAAATCACATACCTCAGACTTTCTTAACCATACACCGTGACACATACAAGCAAGCCTGGGAAGACAACGAACGATTAACCCCAAGTGTTTCTTGTGGCGTTAAGGCATTTAGTCTGCGAAGTTCGACTGGATCGCGCGTGCACACTCGTATTCGTATGGTGGAGTGTAGGGGTACCTCGCCACTCATCAGGTGGAGTAGGTGGTATTTGTTCAACTAGAGGAGGAAAATGTGCACAAACAGGAGGAGGATAGGGGTAAGAGGAGGTATCCCTTCTTGCATGTGGAGAATGAGTTCAATAATAATCAAAAGGGTGGTAGTGAGAGTGGAAAGTAGAAACATGACTAAAGAAGTCACATGGAGATAAGGGTTGCTGAACATAATACCCATAGGGATCAAGTTGTTAATAAGGGTATTGCTACCTCGGTGGTGCCAGCACCCATGACTATGGTTGCTGCCATTGTTAATATTTCTTATATGATTATGGTGGAGTTCCACTTGGATAATACTATTGTGGCTAATGGAACTACCTAGAATTACCTTGAGGATAAGGCAATCTTCTGAATGTTTGCCTTTGTGTTAGTTGTGGATTCAAAGCATACACCTCAAACTCCTATAAGTGTGACACTATGGGGCAACATCCCTTAGGGTGTTCATACTAGTAGATATCACACCCACCACCATCATTTGATTTACTTTCTGCAACTTCTTCTATTATAGCAATCTTGTCCTTACTTTTTTGATAGGAATGTTCAACTTCTTTATGCCTCATGCATTCATGATCACTACCTCATTCTTTGAACTCTTTAGAAATTTTTAAGATAGCTTGAAATATGCTATCAATGGAGTTCCATAACTAATCAACCTTGGCTATAATTTCAAATTGAAATTTTTGAAGCAGTAAGGGTTTCTTATTCACCACCTCATCAAGTGCTGATTCTTCCTCACTATTACAAAATCAAACCTCCCTCTTTCAGATGGAAGGATAATAGTTATATTCTTCTACACTTTCTCATTTTCTTAATTCACCTTCTTCTTTAGATACCTACTCAATCAATCTTTAGATCTAACAGGTGCTTAATTCTGACATTTTTCCTTGGGCATAAATGCCAACGGTTCTCCTCATTTTAGATTGAAGCTCATCTACAATGTGGCGAAGTTGCTGCAATTGAGAATAACTGTAGCTAGGACATCTATGCATTAAGGAATAGTATCAGCCAATGGTAGCATCTAAGGGTTCATGTATTCCTTGTTTTCATCCTTGGATTTGCCTTCTCAAGTTGGACACTCTAAAGTATGTTTGATATTTGTCATTGAATAATTTAAGCATTGTACTCCATCATCTGATATATTCTAGTTTTAAGAACTGATACTAGTCTTTTGCTTCTTTAATGAGTATCCATGGGAACAACTTAAGCTTTTGCCACTCATTTTCTATGTTTTATAACGCACATGCATCTTGAAAAGCTTGAAGATGGTTTTGTAGATCTGAGTTATACCCTCCTTTGAACCCAGGTATATTGTTCATGTCTAGCTTTTTGATCCAATTGTCCTTCACATGCCTTGTTCGAATTTGTATTACCTCTGCAATGTTTCGCATACTTCGAGTAGCAAGCAAAGGATCATCGAGGACTTGATTTTGGTGCCTCCAATGCCCTCTACTACCTCTTTGTTCATGGTGTCGCATCTTCCTTGAATTCTTGCACCCCCAGTCTTGCCTTACCCAATGGTCCCTTCGATCATTTTAGCCCTGTCAATCACCTCCATCATGGTTGCGCCCTCGATGATTATGATTAGAGCTAGAAGAAGAAGAGGATGATGAAAAAGGTTAAGAGGAAGGAGGAGTAACACCATCACAATTCCTACTACTACCTCTTCGATGATCACAACCATGATCACAATCTTGTTTCTTATCAGCATCCCTGCCTTGACTTGCCTCTTTAGATCCTTCTTTTTCATTGGATACATTCTTAATAGAACCAAGATTGTGAATCATGGACTACAAGTTCTAGTTTTGACCTCCTTCACTAAATTCAAAGAGAGGAATTTCAATGAATGAAAAACCTCCAAAGAAGGATTCTCCACCATCTTTTTGGTACAACAAGAGTGGGAAATCATTAAATCCTTTTCCCTTCACAGATTCAAAATGTTGTTCTAATTGGTGATCCTTGAGATGTTGTGCCTCAGTGGGATGATAATCCCTAGCATCAATATCCTACACCATGTACTTAGCATGAAGTCCTTAGAGACCCCATCATATAAGCATTTGTTGGAGCATTGCATGAATGAATCGATTAGGCAGTAACACAATGTTTCCCTCCATGTCACACCATTGTAATTGTTCATCCTAGTGTAGGATGAAGATGAAATTTGATACATACTCATCAGGATGAGTATATACCAGTTGGTATTGTTGAGGCACTAGTGGATGTACTTCTTCAAACTTGGGCAAAGAATCACTTCTATGAGAAGAAGACATTTTATATTAGAAAAATAAAAACACATTATGCTTCTAAAAATTACTGTAGTAATCTTAAGATGTGATATAACTCTAAGGTTCCTTTCAATGATTTGAATAACTTTCACTAAATCCTGAATAGCGCATGAAACAACCAAAAGGTCCTCAACAACAGCACCAATGATGAGCAGCGAGGTACCCCTACACTAAACCATACAAATTACTAAGGCATTCATGCATGATCTAGTCAAATTTCATGGACCTATAGTTCTCTAGTGCACAAATTCTCTAGGAAGTGAAATGGGCGTTGATAATGTTCGTTGTCTTCCCAACTACACTTGTGAAGCTCAAGGATATGGTTTAAGTGTATTTGAGGCATATGATTTTTATCATTTTTTATGTTTTATAAATTTAATTACCTACAACAAGAATGAAATGTAGAGTAATTTAAGATCTAGTTTATCTACTACCTAACTAGCCTAACACAAGTACTTGTTCCCACATTCCAGATACATGTTGAACATGTATAGCATTACTGGGCTACCAAACATTAAGTGTTTTTGGGTTACCAAGTGCTACACATATGCTCGAGGTGTTCGTGCTTGTGTTCATTAACAACTGGAAATTACTTGCTTAATTAAAGTGCATTAAAGTGATGTGCATGAGAATAAAGTGCATGAATATTAAATGCATCAAGGAAACATTAATCTATTCTCAGTGCTACAACGATGATCAAAAGGGTTCATTTTTATTCCCATCACACTGCTGTGCTTAGGTACATCAGTGTTCAAACAAAGATCTGTACACACTTAGACTCCTGCTACAGGCACTCAGAAAATATTCTAACTCTGGAGAAAACAAACTACAAGAGCTTCATTATCTATGACAAAAACTATCAAAAACACCTCCTAAAAATCATGAGCCCAAGTGCTATATTTATAGGCTAACATATACCCTACAAGATCAGATATTCGACATCATGTCCTAGGCTCCAAGATTGGGTATCTGATGTCGAGGCTCCAATATCAAATATATTCGATATTACAACCAATCAAATGATGACTCATCACCTTGATATTTCAATCTTAAAATTGTCGATTTTTTTAATAGCTCTATTGTTTACAATTCTTGACAACTATTAACTAGCCAAGTAAAAGCTTGTACTTTGTCATTTACAAAGCATTTTGGTAGTTTACTAAGCATGTCTTTTATGAAATTTCTTGTTGAGCTCAAAGGGTTTACACAATTTGTAATACTTAGATTGAATTGAAAAAAACTCTATTGTGAAGTGTTTTCTCTTGTTCAATTTATCTCACCTAAAAGTTTCAGATTTCATACAAATCTACTTTCTTTTCTTTTCTCTTTCTAAAATCCATTGAATCTTGCCCTATTTCTAGTTCTCTTGTTCAATGCATATGTTAGATTCTACTTCTTTTTTAACAATCAGCCACTAGATGTCTTATTGTTTAGTGGCTACTACATACAAACATTGTTATACACATGCCTTTTACACATTTATTGCATGTTGTAGTTATCTCGTGTTTAGTGGTCATATTTTCTACACACAATTACACTAATTATTGTTGTATGTGATACATGGAACTTTGCATCTCTAGGTAATTTTGGCTTCATCTTCCTTAGAAATTTCCAAGGACATGCCTTTGATTTTAAGCTTTGCATCCACAGTGCTAAACCATGCTCTTCCCACAATTATGGAAAATTTCCCTTTGTTCTTTTCCACTATCCTTTGTTCTTTTCCACATGTATGACTAGAAAATCTATAGGATAAGACCAACCACTTATGTTGGTGATTACATCCTCCACTTGTCTAAGTGGAACCGCAATTGACTAATCTACAAGCTTTAATCAGATGTTATTCTTCTTTAGCAAGGGAAGATTCCAAGTCTTATACATATCCTATGAAATAAGGTTCACTCTTGGTATAGAATCTAATAGAGCCTTACATGGTTTATGCCTTGCTATCTAGAGATAAACTAAGGGACTTCTAGGATCTATTCTTTTCTTGGAAAGAACTCCTGCTTTAATCTAGTGGGTTACTATTTGTGTAAGCATGATAGTTAGATTCTTTTTTGTGAATGTTGGAAGCATAGTGTTTCCTTGAGGGGGCATGTGGATGGGAAAAATTTAGGTGAAGTCCCTATTCTTTGAACCTTTTTTGGACTTGCCCTAAAGACGGGACTTTTCTTGGCTCTTGGTTTGCTTATTATCACATCCTCTTATGTAGTGACTACCCCAGTAGTTCTCTTTTGTTGTGGTTGTATTGGTAGTTCTCCTTGCATGACTAGTAGTAACACCAGTGGTAAAGTGTTGGAAAATTGGAATGAGGGACTAGTTGCTGATTGGGATGTATAAGAATTTGGATCCATGCATGAAGTAGTGGATTTATAGTATTTTGGTGGATAATAGTGTGAGGAAGTATGAACAAAAGTATTCCTCAAAGAGATTAGTCATTGGAAGTAATATCCATAGGGATCAAGCTATCCATATAAATATTGTTGCCTTGGTGATGGCATTCCCCATGTTTATGGTTGTTGCCACTATTTTTGGTATTACTCTTGTGGTTGAGGATAAGCCCTTCTTGGATAGTACAATTACTAGTAAAGTTTTCAAAAATTACCTTATGGGTAGGATAACTATTTGGGCATTTGTTTCTTGATGAATTTCAGATTGAGTACATATGTCCATGACTCATGCAAATGGGCCATAACAAGTGATAAAAAGTCATGGTTTGGGTATGTCAACATGATCTTGTTAACGCAAGGTTTGACCCATTGATGTGTACCCATTGACGAGGCACTCTATTTCCAACTATAAATGTGCATCATTTGCCACATTTATGACATTTCTTTCATAAGTTGTAGCGAAGCTCTTATAGTTTTTCTTCCTGAAGGTTAGAATATTCTCTAAGTGTCTGCAGTAGGAGTCAAAGACTCTACAGATCTTTATTCAAGCACTATTGTACCTTAGCACAGTAGTGTGTGCAATAATAAAGACGAGCTTTCCAATAAACTTTGTAGCACTTTGAAATAGATTAATTATTTCCTTTATGCATTTAATATTTTAAGAAATTTTCTTTAATGTTTTAAGTAATTAAGTAATTAATTGATTAATTAAGTTAGATTAAATAGTGATTAATTAAGCACATAAGTACAACCACTTCGAGCATAGTCTTGGTACTTAGTAATCCCAATAACACTTAACGTTTGATAACCTAGTAGCATTAAACATGTTCAAGATGTGTACAATAAGTGGGAACAAATGCTTATGTTAGGATTAGTTGTTAGCTAGTTGATTAGATTAATTTAGTAATTAAATATCTTTATTTATTATTCTTTATTCTTAGGCGACTTAGAACATAAAAAGATAAAATGATAAAATTCATATGCCTCAATTATACTTAACCATACCCTTGTATTCACAAGTGTAACTAGGAAGATAATGATTATAGCAGTTGATTTGCCTCCTAGAACTAGTGTACTTAGAGGGCTAGGAGTCCTTGGAATTCGACCAAATCATGTGTAAATGCTTGTGATTTGTATGGTTGGGCATAGTGTCTACTTGTCAGTCATCAATGGCACCGTTGCTGAGGACTTATAGTTTGCTATGTGCACTCTCTAGGACTGCACACTGTTAGTTTTCTTATAAGTGAAAATGTCTTCTTCTCATAGGCATGAAAAATCAAAACCATTAGTGCCCCAAGAATTCAAAGTGGTGTATACTCATCTAGATGAGTTTGTGCCTAATTTCACCTCATCCTACACTAGGATGAACAGTTGCAATGGAGAGATATGGAGGGCAATGTTGTGTTGTCGTCTAATCGATCTGTTCTTGGGATGCTACTCCAAACTCTTAATAGGTTGGGCATCTAGAATCTCCATGAAGAATACATTGTGCAAAACCATGACTATCGGGACTACCATCCCACTTAAACATAACGCAAAAGAGATTAGCACCAGAAGAAGCAACATGAAGCTATGAAGGGAAAACGGTTCACTAACCCCTTGTTCTTGCTAAAACAAAAAGATAATAAGGATCCTCTTGCTAGGGGTTCTCAACATGAAGATTCTCCACCCCTTGACTTTGACAAAGGAGGCTTGAACTTCAACTTATAGTCCACTATCAACAATTCTAGTTTAGGAAAAAGTGGGAGTTAAGGTAGGGACTCAGGCAAGCATCATGATGATGATAAAATTAATGATCATGGTTATGACAAGCGAAGAGGTGGTGGTAGTCCTCCTCCCTCTTCATCCTCCTCATCTACATATTCTTCTTCCTCCTCTAAATCTAACCAAAACTGCAGAGGATGAAATCGTGATGGAGGTAAACGATAGGACAATAATGATCGTAGGCCCTACCATGAACAAAGGGGTAGCAAAGGACATCATAGGCATCATCAAAATCACAATGATGATGAGGCTTTGTGATGAGTGACAATTACACCTACACTTAACCATAAAAATTACTAAGCATTCATGCATGATCTAGTCAAATTCTATGGACTCTATGTCTTCTGGTACACTAGCCTCTAGAAAGTGAACTTGCCCTAAAAGTCATTCGTTATCTTCCCAATTACACTTGTGATATGCAAAGTTATGGTTAAGTGTAATTGAAGCATATGATTTTTATTATTTTTATGTTTTATGTTTTGGATGCTTAAAATAAAAAATGGAAGGAATGAAGTAATTCAATTGCTAATTTAATCTAACTAACTACACCTAACTAATCCTAACATAAGCATCCATTCCCACTTGCTGTACATATCCTAAATACATTTAGCACTACTGGGTTACCAAACGTTAAGCATTACTGGGATTACCAAGTGTCAAGTGTATGCTTGAAGTGATCATACTTATGTGCTTTAGTTAATCGCTACTTAATCTAACTTAGTTTAGCTTAGTTTAGCCTAATTAATTATTTAATTACTTAAAGCATTAAAGGAAATAACATAAAACATTAAATGCATAAATAAATAATTAATCTATTTCCAAGTGCTACAAGGTTTATCCAAAAGCTCATCTTTATTGCTGCACACACTACTGTGCTCAAGTACACTAGTGCTCGAATAAAGATCTGTACACTCTTGACGCCTACTGTGAGCACTTAGAAAAATATTCTAACTTCCAAATAAAAAAAAATGCAAGAGCTTCACTACAACTATGACAAGACATCCATAAACATGGTAGGTGAACATGTATTTATAGGCGAAATTAAACACTATGTCAACAAGGCCACATCAACACATCAAATCATGCATCAATAAGGCCTAGTCAACACAGCCAATCCATAATCCATCATACCCCCACGACTAAATGAAAATTCATCCTCTAGTTCTTTACAAATTTAGGATGGTATGGAATTATTGATTGATGATAGACATACAACAAACATAATAAACACAAACAACACTAAGTGCCCAAGTGTACAAATATACAATCATTACAAAATTTTCTAGTGTTTAGAACTCCAAAATTGAATACCAGGACAAAATTTGATAAACACATTCTCCTTTGATGGCGTGAAGATGATTGAGAAGTTTAAATGGTTCCAGGCAATGGAGGCTCCTAAGGTTCTAAGGGGCCTTCTCCTACTTTAGACACACGTAGTGGTTGAGGTTGTTGTGGCTATCCTACTACTATTGCAACTTGCAGTGGAAGATGGAAAGCATCCAACAATGCTTTCATCTTCTCTTCCTTACACCTAGGATCATGCATGGTCCATGCAACTTCGCCAATGTAGGTTGGAATAAGCACATCCTAAGGATAGGGCATTATTGGGAACAGCTCCTTAACATTGATAAACTAGGCAGCAAATTGTTTGCATTTGATGTCAAATGCCTTGATTTCATTCTACAATTCCTAGTAGTTGTTCATTCTTTTGGCCAAGTTCTTAGCAGTTGATCTTTGATTAGTGAATCTTGTCCTTAGAAATTCAAGTTCAGTGTTTCCAATCTCAAGCTTCTTCTTGGTCTCCTTATGATGCTTGAACTCTGCCTTGTATAATAGGTACAAGTTGGCCACCTACTTTTCTAACTTTGACCATAGTTTTTCGGTAGTCAGCATCATCAGGTTTGCATATTGAAGATTAGCAAGCTTCATATATTTAGTCATCTCTTCAATCTACAACTCATTCATGCATATCTCTACTTTGTTGCAGGCATCTATCCCATCAATGATAGGTTGCCATACCTCTTTTTCTTGCTAGAGTTGTTGGAGGGCCTCATTGACTTTTTCCTTAGCCATTTGAATGTATTTTTCATTTACTTCTTTTTGTAGACCAACCTAATCTTTGTAGTGATCTTTGACTCTATCAAATTTAAGAGCCTTGTTCTTCCAAGTGGCAATTTCAATCATAGATTTTTGCATAAGGTGCTGCAAACTTTCTCCATGGAGAGATTTCTATTTTTCACTTCCAATCTCTTAAGCGTAGTATTCACCCTAGCTAACTACTCTTGTTGTTGATGGATAAATTCTTGCATTATTGTTTCTACACATTAACATTCCACAAGCAATAATTTTTTGTGTTCAGCATCTCATTCTCTTGGTGTGTCTAGACCAAGTCCTTTTGAACTAAATATTTTTTGGCCTTGGCCACAGAATGGTCAAAGAAAACTGTCACCATCCTTGCCACAACCTATTTGAGTCTATCTTGAAGCTATTAAAAAGCTTCATCTCTTGTCAATGCAGGGTTGAGGAGCACCAGATCAACAAGATGAGCTCTTAATTCAGCAACCTTCATGTCCAAGCATTGGTTTTGTGCTTAGTTTTGTGCTTGAGCCATTTCAAGTTTCCCTTCTAAAATGATGCACTAGCCCTTTGCTTTAAGTAGCTCTAATTGGATTGTAGTGATATTATCTAGAAAATCAAAGATATAAAAAATCAGTTGCCTAATTTCCACTAGTTGGTCTAGCAATTCTTCATGCTAGGCTACACTCAATCTTCCGCTAATAGTTCCTACGAACATCTACATATCTTTGAGTGTAGAAACATCTAGTATAGACACTACTAGTGCATTTAATGCTTCAGTGATTTTGTCAACCATCACTTCTACTGTTGTCTCCTACCCATGGTGCTACATCACCAATATAGCTTTTCCTTTGCTCTCATCTAAGCACATCAAAAAGGTAGTGGCATTTTGAAAGATTTTTGGGAATTATTATTGTTCGGAGAGAGACACCGTTACCTCTCGGGCACTAGGATTCAATCTCATGAGTAGTTGCATTCTTTAGGTAGAGAATATTGGCCCACCTCCCTCCACCTAGCTTATTGTTCAAGCCACTTTATTAAGATGACTCATTGCAGAACGATATATAGATGGATCATCACCACTACTTCCTACTTGCTACTCTTGCTCACACAAGAGTTGCTCTCAGATTTCATGCAAGTTTTCAATGGCTATGTGAGCCTCTGGCATTGTTTCTTGAGTGGGTGGTGGAGGTGGTAGTGGCTGATCCTCTTCTTTTGATATGGAAAGGATCTTATCCTTCATCATTTTAAATTAATAGGTAATGGAAGTATGCCTAATCATATCATTAGTGTAGTGGACTATCCTTGCCCTTTTACAAAGTTTTCTAATGAGGCATGAAAATGGTAGGGATTTTCTTCCACATTCATTCTCCTTAAAGTACTTCTCTATCTCCAGATAGATTAGCTGTGGAAGGTTAACAAGGAATTTCCCTCTTAGAGTGGCATAGGCACAAGCAAAGAAGGTTTTCACATTGTTGGGCCTCACCATTGGATTGAGGTGATATGTCGTTATCTTAAAGTATATACGCTCCATCAATGTGAGCACGTCAAACTCCTTACAGTCAACCCCATAACATCATTGAGTCTAGTCCCTTTTGGCCTTAGGGTTTCCTTGTGTTACAATTTCTGCCAAATGGGTGCTAGAATCAGGCAAGCCAAGAGCCTGCATAATTGCTTCTATTAAGTAAGATACTTGGGTGTCCTTGATTCTCACAGTGGATCCTGCCTTCCTATTGTTCTAGAAGAGATATGTCTCTTTCATGTACCACTTCCCATTAGTAGTGATGATCAGCCACATGGGAGAGATTTGCAATTATGTCTTAACTTCTTGTGCAGCATGTTCCAAGAATGGTCCAAAGTTTAGTTTTTAGAGAACTGAGCATTGAACATTACAAGCCTTAATCATATCTAGGCAAGCTTGTGTTAATGTGACCTCAAGTCTTGGTACAAGCCTTAGTGCCTCTCCTCTTTGGGATTGTTTGGTCACAACCTCTTCTTCGAAAATCTATCGAACAGATTTCACTTTAGGCTCCTCCTGAAGAGGTCCCATTGTGTGAGTTTCTACTGCCTGCTCCTAAGCTTGTTCTTCCTGGCCCCTTCTAGTTCTAGGTTGTTTGTCCTTTGGTTATGATGGTTCTCCTTCCTACGGGTGTTTTGATCTCGATGCCATCTATAATCACAACATAACCAAGGATTAGCACTTAATGTGTAACTTTGAAACATTGGAAATACCTTATCTCTTGGGGTAGTTACACTTGGCTAAGTTGTGATCATGGCCTCATTGATTATTTTAATATTAATAATTAATTTTAGGTTTACCAGAGTTTGTTGGAAGGTTTAAACTCTCAAAAATTGATGGTTTAATATTATTTTATTCATTAACCATTTGGAGGAGTTTGAAAAATTTTCATTGAAAACCTTAAATTTGCTGGCCCCCATGACTAAGAGCTTACCTCTGATAGCTATAGGATTGAAGGACAAAGTAATTTGGACAAACAGTGTGAAAGTTATGGCCTCTAAAAGGTTTTGGGCTCTAAAAAATTGCAAAAAATTTTCTCTTGTTTTGAAGAAAATAATAAAAAATTTTAGTGTTGGACAGTATTTATAGAATTTTTGGGCTGCATCGATGGGGCCTAGTCGATGAGGTTGAGTCGACCTATTATTGACCACCATTGACTTTCACAAAAGTAATGAAAATCAAGGAGTTTTTGAGTGAAATTTGGATCAAATGGAAGCTCGAAAAGCCAAGAACATGATGAAAATATTAGAAGAGGGTTTCGATATTTAAAACATTGAGAGATGAGTAGAGAACAAGATTTCATGAAGAAGAATGCCTTAAGGAGCACACAGTTGGATGCACAATGGGGCACATGAAAGATTTTGATTATGGTAATATCTAAGGGTAAAGATCTTAAGTAACCAAACCATGAGATATGCAAGTGGATCCTCCCCATAGCGGCACATGCCCTTTTTCCCTTGCATAACCTTAACTAAGGAGTCCATAAGCCCCATAGTTGATTAACGGTTATGAAAAGTTAAGGACGAAACCTAAAGAATCTACTTAAGAATTTCAACACATCAAAGTAAGACATGAAACAAAAACATGAAAACCTAGTAGTGAGGTGAGTTATGAAGAACATCGATGGATGAGAGAAAGAATGGAATAGATGTCACAATCATGATCACGTGAAGTCCCTTATGTAATTTTTGATTAAATGACCAAATAAAGTCCAACCTTATTCTAGACCAAAACCAACCACTTTTAGTGACTTCGCATCACCACTCTAAGACCAATCCACCCCCTTGAGACATAAGAATGCTTCCACAGACAACCACCATTCCTTGTTGAAGAAGAAAAAGAAAGTAGGAAGTAAGAAAGGAATATAGTTAGAGGGGATCTTCAGGAATGGGTAACATGTCTTTTTAGTCCCGTAACTAGTGCTTGTAGCCTATTTATTTTGCCTACGGGATGTGCTTTGAATTTCCATAATTTTTCATTTTCATTTTTTTTTGTTTTTTTTTATTTTTTTTATATTATTTTTGTTTTTATTTTATTTTATTTTAGATTTTTTTATGGGAACCACACCATGCAAAGACTTATTCAACTTCCTATTAATGCATAATGTTGATGTGCAGAAGCAGCAGATGCAAGTTTTATCCATCAATAACAAGAGCAGCTAGCCAGAGTAAATAATGAATTAAGAAGATTGGTCACTGAAAATAGAAATCTCTCCATCGAGGAAGTTCAACCTCTTCACCAAAAATCTACAATAAAGATAGCCACTTGGAAAAATGAGGCTCTCAAACTTGAGAGAGTCAAGAACCATTACACATATTAGTTCAATCTATAGAAAGAAATCAATGAAAAACACATCCAGATGATGAAGGCAAAAGTCAATGAGGTGCTCTAGCAGCTCAAGAAAGGAGGTGATGTCTGGCAGCCTATCTTTGATGGGCTTAATGACTACAATAAAGTGGAGATCCACTTGAAAGAGCTATAGATCAAGAAGATGACAGAGTAAATGAAGCTTCCCAATCTCCATTATGCAAATCTAGTGATATTAACTACCAGTAGGCTGTAGTTTGAATTGGAAAAACAAGTGGCTAGCTCATACTTACTATAAAAGGTAGAGTGTAAGAATCAAAAAGACATCAAACAGAATCTTAAGATTGCCAATACCGAACATGAGGTTCTTAAAGCAAAATTCACAAATCAATGATTGGTTGTTGGCCAAGCGAATGAATAACTACTAGGAGCTATGCAATGCACTTAGAGCATTTGATATTGAACGTAAATAGTTTGTTGTCTAGTTCATGAATGTCAAGGAGGTGTTCCCTACAATGCCCTTTCTATGGGATATTGTCATTTCAGCCCACATTGGTGAGGCCTTATGGACTATCAATGATCCCCATAGTAAGGAGGAGAAGATGAAGGCACTATTGGACGACTTTTATCTTTCACCAGAAGTTGTAGTTGCCATAGAATAATCACAACCACCTCAACCACCGCATGAGCCTGAAGCAAGAGAAGGCCCTTTAGAGCCTCTAGAGCCTCCATCACTTGGGACCGTTTGATTTTCTCCAATGCCTTTATGCCATCTGAGGAATTGTGTTTATCAACTTTATCCTAGTATTCAATTTTGTTGTCATGAACACCAAAATTTTGTAATCGTTATAAACTATACGCTCAAGTACTTAGTTTTTGTTGTGTTATTTATGTGTTTGTTTTGTCAATCAATAATATACCTTTCCAAATTTTTTAAAGAACTCGAGGACAAGTTTTTAGTCAATTGTGAGGGTATGATCAAGCATCATGGTTTGGCCATGTCAACAAGATGTTGTTAACACGACCCCATTGATGGAATCTGATCAATGTAGGGTGACCTATTGATGTGTACCAATTAATGGGGCACCCTATTTCCACTTATAAATGTGCACCATTCGTTTCATTTATGACATTCCTTTCATAAGTTGTAGCAAAGCTCTAGCAATTTTTCTTCCCAAAATTTAGAATATTTTTTAAGTGCCCACAGTAGGGGTCAAAGAGTATATAGATCTTTATTCAAGCACTATTGTACCTATGCACAACAATATGTGCAACAATAAAGATGAGCTTTGCACTTTGAAATAGATTAATTATTTCGTTTATGCATTAATATTTTAAGTAATTTCTGTTAATGTTTTAAGTAATTAAGTAATTAATTAATTAATTAAGCTAGACTAAATAGTGATTAATTAAGCACATAAGTATGACCAATTTGAGATTTTTCTTGGTGTTTGGTAATCCCAGGAACACTTAACATTTAGTAACCTAGTAGCATTAAATGTGTTCAAGATGTGTACGGCAAGTGGGAATGGATGCTTATGTTAGGATTAGTTAGGTGTTAGCTAGTTGATTAGATTAATTTCATAGTTAAATACCTTTATTCATTATTCATTATTCTTAGGCCACTTAGAACATAAAAAGATAAAATTGATAAAAATCATATGCCTCAGCTATACTTAACCATATGCTTGTACTCACAAGTGTAACTAGAAAGACAACGATTGCAATAGTTGATTCACCTCCTAAAACCAATGCACTTAGAAGGCTAGAAGTCCTTAGAATTTGACCAGATTGTGCATAAACACTTATGATTCATATGGTTGGGTGTAGGGTCTACTCACTGCTCATCAATAGGGAAACATCCCTTAGGATGTTCATAATGGCACACTTTACATCCTTCGTACTCTTCTAAAGTGAAGTATGTTAGTTCCTCTACTACAATAACTTTTCCTTTATGCTTATAGTTTTCATGTCCATTGTCTCTTCTTTTCTTCTTGTATTTACATCTATTTAGGGCTTGTTCAATATTTTCCTCTACTATCTTTAGTGTTGTAAATTTTTCACCTACTTAATCCCACATTTTCTCTACCTTTGTTGAAATTTCATTAACTAATTTCTAGATTTGTAGAGTCTTCTGTTGGATTGTATCTTCTAAGGTTTCTTCTTCTTATGACTCATATTCTTACATCTATTTTTCTTATTACTAAATCTCTATTGTGTTCTTTTGTTGATTTGTTTTTTCTTACCTCTTCTTCTGCTTTGCCACTTAATCAATGACTCTTTAAATTTAATGAGCTATCATTTCAGATAATCTACCTTGGGCGTATACCCTAACAGTTTCTCTAGTCTTATTTCTTAGCCCATTAATGATATGTATAAGTTGTTCTCTTTGAGAAAATTTGCAACCTAGCCATCTATGCAATAATGAATTGTACCTAACCCTTGCCACATCAAGGGATTCATGTGTCCCTTATTTCAATCCTTAAATATGTCTTTTGAGATTGAACACTCTAGAGTAGGTTTGATATTTGTCATTAAAGAGTTTTAGCATGGTACTCCATCTTTGAATTGTTTTTGGTTTTAAGGATCTATACTATCTTTTTGCTTCCTTCTTGGGTGTTCAAGGAACAACTTCAATTTTTACCAATCATTTTCAATCTTTTGTAGGATACAAGCATCATGGAAGGCTTGGAGATGATGTTGTTGATTTGTGTTATATCTGCCTTCAAATTTTGGAATGTTAGTAATGTCTAATCCCTTGATGCAACTATCCATTACATGCTTGGTATGAATATACACAACCTTCCAATATTAATCATGTTTTGAGTAGCTAGTATGGGTTCTTCATGCTCTTTGAGTTTGTAATCACTATGGTAGTTATGACTTCTCTAATGCTCATGATGCTATCTTTCTTCACATCTAATCCTTTCTCTTATTCTCTCATGGTTGTTTTCTTCTTCATTAGGATGTGTTCTTTGATATGCATATCTCTCATGCTCTCTCCCTCTCTCCCCATCATGATCCATCTTTATTCTCTCTGGTCATAAGCTGTAGATGAATGTGATGAAGAAGATGAAGGAGTTGGAGAATGGTGCCAACTAGTCCTCCTCTAATGATTTCTTAATTTTTCTCCTTTAAATTTGATGAAGGCCTTAGGCCTTGAATTCCTCCTGTGGAGTCTTCCTTATCTCTTCTTAGTGTTTCTGTAAGATCTAAATGTAGTTGTATCTTGATAGGATCTTTGATATGGATGATTCGTGATTGGTGCTTGAGAATGAGATCCATGAGTTTGATAAAAATTTTCCCATTTGGAATATAGCTTCATATTTTTCTTTTAAGACAATGATTTGAGGTGCTTTCTTTTCCTTGTCATGCTCATGTGTTGTCTCCATAATGACATCCCTTCTTACATGAGCCTTTATTAGCTTGTATGGCCTAGTCATGTAATTGGTAATGTAAAAGCTTTCTTACACACGGCCAAGATTGGATCTTCTAAGGATTGCTTAAAGCATTGATGGTATTGCATGTTCTAGTGGTAAGATAACATTTCCTTATAAATCTCTCCATCTGAGTTCATCCCAAAGAAAAAAAAATATGAAGTTAGGATAGTAAGGAAGAGGTTGAGCATAGGAAATCTTGGTTTGCATTAGTCCTTGTCATAACTTTTATTAAGTTCACTGGTAGGTGGAGATTTTTCCTTAGTTGTGAAAGCCATGTTAAGTGTTAACACTCAAGTGTGTACCTTTTTAGGAAATTATTTCATGAAAAATTAACATTATGATGCTAATACAACAAAATTTATAAAATCAACTAGCTATCAAACATTGATACATCCCTAGCAATGGCACTAATGATGAGCAGTTGGGTATTCCGACACTCAATCATACAAGTCACGAGTATTCATGTGCAACTTAATCATAACCCATGGATGGACAATGTAACTATACTAGTAGTTAATATTTTTTTTGCAATCATTGTCTTCCCACTTAGAGTTAGAGAGGTGTAAGATGTATGGTTTAACTCTTAGTGAGATATATGATATGATGATATTGTTTAGCTTAGATTAAGACTAACTGATAACATGGTAGAAAGTTGTTGTAAATTCTATGTCTAAGTGGAATAGAAACGTAAATCTATTTTAGCCTATGGTGATATGTATCTATTCTTGGTTTACTACACATGTCATGGACTTATATAACTGTCACTAGAATTACCAAGTGAATTCATCACTAAGCAAATCAAGCAAAGTCACTACTAGATTACCAAACAGTTACATGTTCGACTCAAAACTAGTCATACTTATATTATCTTACTAAAATATATTGGAATGTAAAATGACTTAGGAAATGCAAATGACTTAATGAAAGTAGACATGATGATAAGTAAAAGTAAGCAAAATAACATTAAGTTAAGTAAAATAAAGCTAAGTGAGATGTTGCAATGATAAAAAATAATCTTGATCTTTATTGTCAGTCATGAATTGTGTCCAAGAATAATCCACTTGAATAAACACTCCATATCATTGTTAATCACCACACTATGGGCATTCAATCTAACTCTAAGTTTAATTTATGAAAACAAACTACAAGAATTTTGCTAAGGGTTGGCAAAAGTTGTTTTTTTTTTTTGACATGATAGTGGGTTGGCATTTATAGGCATGACTATGGTCCACTACATTGCATCTATGATGATGTATGCAGAGCTACAATATCGTAGCCTAATGACAAAAGTGTTTTATCAAAAACAAATTTTGTAAAATCAACTAATTAGCAAACACTGATACATCCTTGACAATGACACCAATGATGAGCAGTTGAGTATTCTAACACTCAATGATACAAGTCATAGGTGTTCATACATGACCAGATGATAATCCGCAGATGGACAATATAAGTATACTAGCAATTGATGTTAAGTTCATGATCATTATCGTCCCACTTAAAGTTAGCGAGGTGTAAGTTGTATGGTCTAATTCTTAGTCAGATATATGATGTATTAATGTTGTGTGGCTTTAATTGTGTTATATGTAAACATGATGAAAATGAATATCAATTCTAAATCTAAGTGTAACATAAATGTAAAAATATTCTATCCTATCAATGATAAGTATTCGTTCTTGGTGTTCTATATATATCCTACACTAATGCAACCATTACTAGGATTGTCAAGTAACTTCACTACTAAGTGAATCAAGCGAAGTCACTACTAGATTACTAAAACGTTATACTTTACACTTGAAACTACTCGTACTTACTCCACCTTACTAATAAACATTAGAAAAGTAAAAGACTTAATAAAATTAAATGACTTAGTAATTGTAAATGATATGAAAAAGTAAAATTATGCTAAGTGAATTACTGCAATAATGAAGAATAATCTCGATCTTTATTTCTATTCATGAATTGTATCTAGGAACAATCCACTCAAATAAAGATTTCATACAATTGTAATTCACCACATTGCGGCCATTCACTCTAACTCTAACTCATGAAAACAAATTGCAAGAATTTCACTAAGTGTTGACAAAAAGTAGTTCTTTTGATGAGACAATGGGTTGGTATTTATAAACATAACCATGGCCCACATCATTACATCTATAATTATGTATGCGAAGCTATGTTATCATAGATACGATATTGTAGCCCACATATTATGATGGTTTTATCATCTAGTTGATATAGCATCATATTTTAAGCAACTATGTCGATGTATCCTTATCAACATAGCCTTGTCGACACATCATCATTGACGCATCCGTAGATATGTTGATGCATATGCATCGACACTAAGTCACCTAAAGCCTATAAATATGCAAGCATCCACCACGCATTCACCACCATTTGGTTAGTAGTATAAGCAGACTCTTGTAGTTTTATTCTATAATCTTAAAAAATAGTCAGTGAGTGCTCATAATGTCGATTTGAGTCAGTTGTATGACATCTTATTCAAGTGGCATTGTACTTAGACACATTTCATGAATGACAATAAGATCAAGATTAATTCATATTCATTGTAGCACTTTGACTTAGAATAGATTTACTTTCTATGTAGTTAGTTAATATTTACATTTTCATGCAAATTAATAAATCGGTAGAATAAGTGTGACCAATTTTGAGTGTAAACACATATTTGATTGGTAATCTCAGCAACATTATGACTTGGTCTGCTTAATAGCATAACACTTGGTAATCCCAACGATGGGTATGTGAGTTTATGATGTGTATAGTAAGTTGGGAATGAACGCTCATCACCCTTAGGATAGTTTAGGATTTAATTTTATTATTAATTATATTAAATAATTAATTTTTATATTATTATTCAATTATTTTAAGGCCCACATAACATCATGATCATATGCCTCACTGATGAGTAGCAAGTATACCCTATGCCCAACCATACAAATCATTAGCATTCACTTAGCGATCTAGTCAAATTTTGTAGACTTTAGCTCTCTAAGTACATTGATTTCTAGGAGGTAAATCTAACCATTGTAATTTTTGTCTTCTCAGTTCTACTTATGAATTGCAAGTGTATGGTTAAGTGTAACTAAGTGATGAAGTGTGTCTCTTTGGCCGCATTGATGGGATCCCATTAACGTAAGCCCATTAACATGATCTTGCTAACACATGGTCTGAC
Organism: Gnetum montanum; assembly: GCA_015680685.1. Lineage (NCBI taxonomy): Eukaryota > Viridiplantae > Streptophyta > Gnetopsida > Gnetales > Gnetaceae > Gnetum > Gnetum montanum. Next base: position 74,111 of record MNCI01036301.1, on the reverse strand, counting down.
ACATTGACACATACGTGTCGATGCAGTGTCTGTTGTGGCCTATATAAATGCACAAGCTAGCCACATTTATGATATTTGTAAGTTAGATTGTAGCAAAGCTCTTGTAGTTTTTCTTCCCAATAGTTAGAATATGTTTCTAAGTGGTCATAGTAGGAGTGAGAAGTGTACAGATCTCTGTTCAAACATTGATGTACCTTAGCACTTCAATGTGACCTGCAATAAAGACAATATTTCTTCATAAATCTTGCAACATTTGGAATAGCTTAGTATTTTACTTATTGCATTTATTATTCATGCATTTTACTTCAATGAATTCTAGTTAAAGTAATTAATATAGATTAAGTAGTGATTAATTAAAGCACATAAGTATGACCACTTCAAGCATACATCTAACTCTTGGTAATCCCAGTAGCACTTAACACTTGGTAACCCAGTAGCGTTATACATTTTTAGGATGTGTACGGAAAGTGCAAACAGATGCTGATGTTAGGAATAGTTAGACATTAGTTAATTCATAAATCAAATAGTTAGTTGAAAATTAAAATTTCTTTATTCTTTAGCGACTTAATTCAAAAAAGATAAAATGATAAAAATCATATGCCTCAATTAAACTTAACCATACATTTGCACTTTACAAATATGAATGGGAAGACAATGATTGCAATGATTAGATTCACCTCCTAGAGCTAGTGTACTTAGGAACCTAAAGTCCTTGGAATTTGACCAAATTGCTTGTGAACGCTAGTGATTCGTATGGTTGGGAGTAGGGTATACTCGTTGCTCATCACTGAGGCATCTAATTTTTATCATTTAGTCTTTTATTGTTTAATCTCCTAAGTGATGGAAACAAAGTAAATTTAATATGTAATTACTCTAATTAACCTAGTAACTACTAACACTTAACTAATTCTAACATAAGCATCTACTCCCACTTTCCATACACATCTTAAACACATTATAGCACCACTAGGTTACCAAGAGTTAAGCGCTACTAGGGTTACTAAGCATTAAATGTATACTTAGAGTGTCATGCTTATGCTTGCTATTTAGCTAATATTAATTACTTAGTTAAATTTCATTAAAGTAAATTGCATGAATATTAAATGCATAAAGAAAGCATTAATCTATTTCAAGTGCTGCAAGGTTTGATAAAAAAAGCTTGTCTTTATTTCCATTCACACTGTTGTGCTTAGGTACATCAATGCTCAAATAAAGATCCATACACTTCTTTGATACCTATTGTGGGCACTCAGAAAATATTCTAACTCCTAGAAGGAAAAACTACAAGAGCTTCACTATAACTCAGAAATGGAATAAATGAATCATGTGTCTAAGTGTTATATTTATAGACCAACATGCATCTCACAATACCGAATATCCAATAACATGTCATGAGTTTAGATATCAAGGATCTGATATCAGAGCCTAATAAAAAATAATTCATCATACCCCCATGACTAAATCAAAACTCATCCTCGAGTAAACAAAAGGAGGAATTTGGAAAGGTATGGAATTATTAACTAACTAATTGACACACAAACTAACTCAAACCAAACAAATAGATGCTAAGTGCCCAAGTGTATGGATTTACAATTTTTTATAAAATTTGGTGTTCATGACGACAAAACTAAACACCTTGGTAAAAATTGACATCCAAACCCCTTTAGTAGCTTGAAAATGAGGGAGAAGATTAAACAGTCTAGGAGAGGTTCCGTTGCATGGCTTCTACTACCTACTCCTAGGATTGTTCAGGTTGTTAACTTCTTCTCGTCCTAGGCCGCTTACTCCTTGGTTGAGACGGTCCTACTAGTCCATGCTTCCCTTTTGGTACCATTTGTAATCATGATAGGATTAAAGATTAGCGTGTGAAGTGTAACTTATAGCATATAGGTACCTTATCTCTCTTAGGTAGTTACACTTAACTAAGTTGTGATTATTATAGATTGATTATTTTAAAATTATTTGATTTTTGGGGTTACCAGAGTTCATTGGAATGGTTTAACCTCATAAATTGATGATTTTAATATTATTTCATTAGTTAAAACTTTGTGGAAGCTAGAAAAATTTCAAAAAAATTTCCATCAAAAACCTATTTGGCCCCCATGACATAGAGCTTACCTCCAATAGTGGTAGGACTAAAAAATAAGGAAAATCCAACAAGCAGTTGGAAAGTTATGGCTCTGGAAGGTTCTAGGCTCTAAAAATTTTCAACATTAAAGATAAGGAAAAAATAAAGAGGTTTAACACCATGTGAAGTTCTTGGAGAGCCAAAAAATTTGTGAACACGATGAGATGATTGAAGAGGATTAGATAATTCATGACAAAAAGAGTTTTTAATTAGAGAATATTCTGAAGGAATGCATAATTGAATGCCACCGATGGGGTGCACAAAGGATTTAATCACAAAAATGTCTAAGCATAAAGAACTTAACTAGTCCAACCAAGAGGTATGCAAGTGGGTCCTCCCCAAAGCAGGTTCATGCCCTTAATGCCCTTGCATGCCTTCAAACCAAGGAGCTTGTGGACCCCGTGGTTAATTAATGGTTGTGGAAAGTTAAGGACTAAATCCTATAAGAGCCTACCTAAGAATTTTAACACATCAAACTACAACATTAAACAAAACCATGAAAACCCAGCAGTGATGTGAGTTATGGAAAGTAGTAGTGGATGAAAGAAAAGGTGAAATGGAGTCTTGAATCATGGTCATATGAAGTCCCTTATGGGTCTTATGGTTAAGATGATCTAATAAAGTTCATCCTTAATGTAGATCAAAACCAACCACTTCCAGTGACTTCACATCAATACTCTAAGACCAGTCCATTTCCTTGAGATACAAGAATACTCCCACAGATCAAACACCATTTCTTATTGAGAAGAAAAGAGTAGGAAGTGAGAAAGGGCCATAGTTTGAGGGGACCTTCAAGCATGGATAACATGTCTTTCTAGTCCCATAATGAGTGCTTGTAGCCCATTATTGAGTTTAAGGGGTGTGCTTTGAATTTCCATAATTTTTTTGGGTTTTATGTTTTTATGATTTTTGGATGGAAACCACACCATGCAAAGACTTTTAGCTTCTTGTAATTGGTCGACAATAGAATTGTATAAATCTATGAAAACACTTAGGAACTCAAGAGGGTAAGAAAGTATAGAGAGCATCAAATCTCCTTAAAGTCACACCCTTATCAATCCATTTAATCCTTCCCATGTTTGGAAACTACCAAGGTCACAAGTTCATTAAAAGTTTTATTAAGGAAGGGACCTCATATTTCCAAAACAAGAAACACCGTAGAGTTTGTGGATGGGTGGATGACATGGACTCATTGCTTGTTTCATGAAAAAGAAACCATGTCTTAATTATCAATACCAAAATTCAAAGATAGAATCTAGACATTAGTAATAAAAAAAATTATAGTACAAACCACCATCAATAGCAACCATGGCTACACTATGTCTTGTTGGTAAGAAAGCAAAAGCAAGAGAAAGTAAACATAAGAGAAATTCAACCCAAATCAAGTAAAATATAGAAAAAATTGTAAAATATGTAAGAAAGAGAAAAATGTACTAATGATATTTTAAAACAAAAAGATGTAAAAACAAAAATGTGGAAAAACTTAGGAGCCACTTTGTATAATCAGAATGGATGGCCATCTCCCCCATGATTGAGTTGGAATGAGGAGATCCGCAAGACTAAGTGTGCTTATCCATCCGAGGAGGTGTTGTAGTTGCTAGCTTTCTTAGGCTCATAGAAAGGTTTGATTTGTTATATGTTGACTAGCAATTTCTTATTTGGGCTTTTAGGTTTGCATATGAACATGGCCCCAAAAGGAAAGGTTTCATAAATGATGTAAGGCCCTTTCCATAATGTCTAGAACTTAGTTCTTTCTGGTACATGTGTGGGGTTCTAGTAAAGAACTTTGTCTCATTATTAAAATTTTACTTTCCTTATTTTGAGGTCATGGCATTGCTTGTTGAATGCCTTGTGTAACTTGTTAGATGACAGGGCCACCAATTGATTCTCATTTAGCAAGTTGAGGTTTGTTAGTCTTTCTTTTTGTTTTAGACTTAGATCAAGGTCAGGATTACAAGCTGTTGACAGTGTATGGATCTTGAATTGAATAGGAAGAGGTAGCGGTTTTCCATACATTAGCTCATAGGGAGAATAGCCTATAGGGAGTTTCCAAGTGGAGTGGTAGGCCTGAAGGACATCATTGAGTTTCGTGCTCTAATCTCTCCTATATTTGGTAACTATTCTTATTAAGATCTTAGTGATTTCCTTATTTGTTACCTTAGCTTAACCATTGGCTTAGGGGTGATATGGTGTTGTTAGTTTATGTTCAACCCTCAAGTATTGCATGAGCTTCCAAAAGGTAGTGCCTGTAAAGTAAGTACCATTGTTAGAAATAAGTGCACATGGCATACCAAACCTATTTACAACATGTTGTTGTACAAACTAAGCAACTGTAGAAGATGTGCAATCGATGACAGCTACTACTTTTGCCCATTTTGTATAATATTCAATAGTGACTCTAAGGTACGTCTTTCCATTTGACATGGGTGTGATGGAACCTATGAAGTCAATGCCCTAGATGTCAAAGAGTTCCAATGGTTGGATCCACTGTTGAGATCCCTCCATACAAGTAGTTATTCCACCATCACATTGGCAACATTCACAAGAGAAAATGAATTGGTGAGTGTCCCTAAAGATTGTTGGCCAATAATACCCTATCATCATGATCTTAATGGTCATGCATCTCCTGGCCCCCACAAGGACCCTCATGAATGTCTTAGAGAACACGTAGTTGATTAGCATCAAGGACACACCAATGAACTAGGCCATCAATGCACACCCTGTAAAGGTATCTGTTGATCTCCATGAAGTGTTTGACCTAATGAAGAAACTATTATTTCTTCCTATGGTCTAGCTCTTATGGCATCTCCTAAGTGAGAATGTCATCATATCAATTAGGCTCATTGGGCACTTGTTCATTTATAGCCCTAGAAAAGAGAAGCTCATCAAGAAATTGATCAGAAAGTGGGCTTTCCTCCTCTTTGTTGCCCCATCTCAACCAAGATAAGTGATTAGTAACCACATTCTTGTTTCCCTTCCGATCTACCATTGTAAGATCAAATTCCTGTAAGATCACAAGCCACCGTATGATAGGGGGGCTTACCATTGGTTTGTCCATGAGGAAGCTAATTACACTGTGGTTTGTGCACACAAACATCTTGTACCTAAGCACATAGTACCTTAATTTTTCAAAAATGAATACCACTACCATCAATTCTTTCTCTATTGTGGTGTAATTTAGTTCTGCACTCACAATGCTTTAGCTCACATAGTGGATTTAGTAAGAATACTTTTGATTGTCTAATTGCATAAGCATGACTCCCAAGGCATAATTTGATGCATTCTTCATGATGTGAAATGGTTGGGACTAGTCAGGTCCTCATAGAAATGGAGTTTCTACAACCTTTTGCTTAAGTTGTTGAAATGCATTCTCACATTCCTCAATGCAGAAGAATGGAGCATCCTTCTTTGGAAGCACGACTAATGGTTTAGCAATCTTAAAGAAATCCTCTATGAATCACCAGTAGTAGCCAATGTGACCAAGGAATGATTGAACATCTTTGATAGTTTTCAATTAATGGGTAATTCCTTGGATGATCCTTATTTTCTCAAGGTCCACCTCAATCCCTTTTTCAAATATTCTGTGCTCTAAAATAATGTCTTCTTAAACCATCAAATGGATTTTCTGCCAGTTAAGCCAAAGTTTTGCCTCCACACACCTTTTTGGTACTTACTCACAATGATCTAGGGCTTACTCAAATGTAGCCCCATAGGTGGAGAAGTCATCCATATAGACTTCCACCTCACTACTAATTTTTTGTTGAAAGATGCTTAGGATAAGGTGTTCAAAGGTTACAGGAGCACTGCATAGACTGAATGACATCTTTCTCTATGCAAAAGTCACCTAGGGACTTGTGAACATGGTTTTGGCCTGATTCTTAGATGCAATCTAAATTTGGTTATAGCCACTATAACCATCCATAAAGCTATAAAAGCAATGCCCAGAAATGATGTCAAACGCCTGGTTCACAAATGACAATGGAAAATGATCTTTGTAAGTCACCATGTTCAACAACCTGAAGTCAATACAAACCCTCCACTTGTTACCTTTCTTTGGCACTATCACTAGTGGGCTAACGCAATTGCTATCCGCAATGGAATAGATGAACCTTGCCTTGAGAAGTTGTTCAATCTCCTCCTTAACGATCTGCTTGAGTTTGGGGTTCAACCATCACTATGGCTACCTCTTTGGCTTCATAAAAGGATCTATATAGATGTGGTGTGGGCACATCCTAAGATCAATTCTAGTGAGTTTAGGATATGACCAAGCAAATATTGTTGGCCATTTGTTGATCACCTTCAATAGCTTCTCTTTTTCTTTAGGAGCAAGATTGGCATTGATTATCATTGGCTTTCCATTATTCAAAAAAACATATTCCATGCTAGCAAGTAGAGTTTTCAACTCTAGGGGCTCATGTTTAAAGCTCTCAGGGATTTTCAAATCTCCCCAATAAGTATCATTAGGTTCATCGAAGAGTTGGTGATGAACTCACTCCAATTCATCCATGCCTTCAACATATGCACTTGTTAAGATCTCAATTGGTTCCATGCAAATTGTTGAGTTTCTATTAGGATCAACTATTAGCCACTAGGCACCTTCCTATTTTATGGCTACTGCATATAGGCTTCTTTGAATTTCAGACACATTTCCACACTGTCTGCATGCTATGATGGATGTAATTTTTAGAGATCATAATTTCTGCACATAGCTATGCCCTATGTCATTGTATGTGATGCATGGAACTCTCTTCTTCTCTATCTTCCTGAATGTGTTTTCGTTGGAAATCTCCAAGGAGAGGTTTCTAATTCCCAGTTGTTCCATTAATGGTGCCCAACCAAGCCCTTCCCATGATAATTGGAAAGCCCCCTTGAAATTATTAACACAGATCACTAGAAAGTCAACTACATAGCACCACCCACAAATAGTGGTCACAATGTCCTCCATCAATCCCAAGGAAATAGTGATGGACTAATTTGCCAACTCAAGAAGAATGTTGCTCTTCTTGAGTGGAGGCAAGTTCTAGGCTTTGACCATCTAATGAGAAATCAAATTTATACTAGAACCTAAGTCCAAAACAGCCTTGCAAGGCTCATTCCTAGTGATTTTCAAGTAAATAAGGGGACTCCCTGGATCAGATTTTTTCTAGGAAGGTGGCTAGCCTTAATTCAATCAATTATTACATGGGTCAACATGATAGTATGCATTGTGGGAAGTGTTTGGTTTGAAGGGGACTCAAAGGATGTAGATGTAGAGGATGAGGGAGAAGCAGGACTATTGATTGCATATGTCTGTAAGGGCTTTATAGGACTATTGGTTTGGAAGAATGATCTTTTTTAAGATTTGGTTTTTGAACCACTTGGCTGAGGAGTTGACTGTAAGTTAATTATCTTGGTGATGTTATGTTGTTGCGGCTAGGCTGGAATTTCGCCCTGCATTGATGGAGTAGGTGGTAATTGAGTTAAGGATGGAGAGACATGTGCAGAAGGATGAAGAGGGTAGTGAAAAAATGGGGATTCCCCTCTTGGAGACTGGGCTCTATAGTATTCAAGAGGGTAGTAGTGATGATGAAATGAAACATGACTAAAAGATTCATGTTGAGAAATGGGTTGCTAAACATAGTACCCATATGAATTAGGTTGCTGGTAAGAGTATTGTTACCTTGGTAGTGGCATCCCCCACGATTGTGTGTGCTACCATCAGTGGCACTACTCATAAGGTTGTGGTGGAGCTCCACTTGGATAGTAGGCTTATTACTAGTGGAATTACCTATGATTGCCTTGAGGATAAGGCAACCTTCTAGGTGCTTTCCTTTTGGCTAATCTAGGATTTAGAGCATACACCCCCGACTCTTGCAAGTGTGACATAACAGGGCAACATCCCTTAGGATGTTCATAGTGGTAGATGTCACACCCACCATCATCAACTAATTTAGAGTTAACAACCTCCTCTATAGTAGTAGCATAGCCCTTACCCCTTTGGTAAGCACATTTAGCTTCCTTCCTTCTTTTGTGATCACAATCACTACTTTGCTCTTTGGATTCCTTTGCTATTTTCAAAGTAGTTTAAAACTTTTCATCTAAAGAGTCCCACATTTTGTCTACCTTGGCCAAAATTTTAGAAACAAATTTTCGAATTGGCAAGGTCTTTAGTTATACCATCTCATCAAGTGGTGCCTCCTCCCCATTGTCACAAAATCAGACCTTCCTTTTGTATATGGAAGGATCTTGGTTATATTCCTCTACATTTTTCCTTTTTCTCAACTCTCCTTATTCTTTGGCAACTTTCTCAATTAGCCTTTGAATCTAATGGGCCCTTAATTCTGAAAGTTTCCCTTGGGCATATACCCCAAAAGTTCTTCATGTTTCTGTGTAGAGTCCATTTATGATATGATGGAGTTGGTCCCTTTGAGAATAATCATGGTTAGGACATCAATGCAAAATGGAATAGTACTTGTCCATGGTTGCATCGAAGGGTTCATGTGTTCTTTATTTCTAACCTTGGATTTGCTTTCTCAAGCTGGACACTCAGGAGTATGTTTGATACTTGTCATTGAAGAGTTTAAGCATTGTACTCCATTTGCGAATTGATTTCAGCTCCAAGGATCGATACTAATTTTCAATTTTCTTGGTAAGCATGCTTGGGAATAGCTTTAATATTTGCCATTCATTCTCCACATTCTATAAGGCACAAGCATCATGAAAGGCTTGAAGATTATTTTATGGATCTGAGTTATACTCCCCTTTGAACTTGGGGATATTGTTCATATCCAACCACTTGATTCTGGTATCTTTCACATGCCTTCTTGGAATTCTCACTGCCTTTGCGATGTTTAGCATGTTTTGAGTTGCAAGTAAAGGATAATCATGGTCATAGCCTTTATGATGGCCATGATGTCCTTTGTTGTCCCTTATTTCATGATGGTAGGCCTCCTTGGATTGCCCATGTGCCTAGTCTTGACTAGGTCGGTAGGTCTTATGATCATCTCTATCCCTATCCTAATGATCACCTCCATCACGATCACGTCCTCTACAACTTTGGTAGAAGCTAGAGGAGAAAGAAGAGGATGATGAAGGTGAAGAGAAAGGAGGACAAGCACCACCACAGTGCCTACCACCATCCCCTCTTCTATGGTCATGGCCATGATCATCATCGTGATGCTTGTCCTCATCCATACCATGACTCCCACCTTTGGATCCCCCATGATTATGGAACCTATTCTTACTTGAACTAGGAATATTTACAATGGACTGTAAATTCTGGTTCAAGCCCCCTTTGTCAAAACCAAGGGGAGAAGAGTCAATGAATTGAGAACCCTTAGAGAAAGGATCCTCATTATCTTTTTGGCCTAGTAAGAAGAAGGGATTATTGAACCGTTTCCCCTTCAAAGCTTCATAGCGCCTCTCCTATTGCCAATCTCTGTTGTGTTGTGCCTCAGTGGGATGGTAATCCCGATAGTCATGGTTCTGCACAACGTATTTAGCATTGAGCCCCTGAATGCCCAACCTCATAAGAGTTTGGTGCAACATCGTAGGCACTGATCGATTAGGTGGCAACACAATGTTGCCCTCTATGTCCATCCATCACAACTGTTCATCTTGATGTAGAATGAAGGTGAAGCTTGGCACATACTCATTGGGATGAGTATATACCACTTTGCATTGTTGAGTGATGAGTGATGAGGTACCCCTATGCCCAACCATATGAATCACAAGCGTTCATGCACAATCTGATTGAACTCTGTAAACCTTAAGTTCCTAAGTACATTGGTTCTAGGAAGTGAAATCTAATCGGGATGATCGTTGTCTTCTTAGTTCCACTCGTGAGGTACAAGTGTATGGTTAAGTGCAACTGAGGTATATGCTTTTTATCATTTTATGTTTTATAAGTTTAATTACCTAGAAAAAAGATGAAAGGTAGAGGAATTTAATATCTAATTAATCTACTACTTAGCTAGCCTAACATAAGTACCCATTCGCCCTCTCCAGACACATCCTGAATGCATATAGCGCTGTTGGGTTACCAAACATTAAGCATTTCTAGGTTACCTCGTGCTATACGTATGCTCGAAGTGGTCATGCTTATGTTTATTAATAACCTGAAATTAATTACTTAATTAAAGGCATTAAGGTAAAGTGCATAAATATTAAATGCATTAAAGGAAACATTAATCTATTCTCAGTGTTGCAAGGATTATCAAAAGGGCTTGTCCTTATTTTTGTCACATTGTTGTGCTTAAGTATATTAGTGCTCAAATAAAGATCCGTACACACTTAGACTCTTGCTGTGGGCACTTAAAAATATTCTAACTTTGGAAAGGCTAAACTGCAAGAACTTCATTATTTTATTTAAAAACTATATGGAAATTGGGTGCCCAAGCACTATATTTATAAGCCGGCATATACCCCACGATATCAAATATTCGACATCACATCTTGGGGCCTGATATTGGGTATCTGATATCGAGGCTCTGATATCGTGTATCCGATATCAAAGCACAACAAAACATGATTCATTATTGGGGAACTAGTAGATTTGATCGTTCATTCTTTGCTGATTGGATGTATGCTCGACCTCAATGGAGAATCATCCCTGTGAGAAGAAGGCATCTTTAGATTGGAAGAAAATACCTATGTGCTTTTACAATTATTATTATTATTTTGAATGATTGCGACTTTAATGTTCGTTACAACGATCTTGAATAATTTCTAAGTCCTAGATAGCGCATATAGCTAACTAAACTCCTTGACAACAATACTAATGATGAGCAGCGAGTATACCCCATGCCCAACTATATGAATCACTAGCATTTACTCAGCAATCCAGTCGAATTCCGTAGACTTTAGCTCTCTAAATACATCAGTTTCTAGGAGGTGAATCTAATTGTTGCAATCGTTGTCATCTTAGTTCCACTTGTGAATTGCAAGGGTATGGTTAAGTGTAACTGAGGCATCTAATTTTTATCATTTTGTCTTTTATGGTTTAATTGCCTAAGTGATGAAAACAAAGTAAATTTAATGTGTAATTAATCTAGTAACTACTAACACTTAACTAATCCTAACATAGGCATTTGCTTCCACTTTCCATACACATCTTGAACATGTTATAGTGCCACTAGGTGACCAAGCGTTAAGCACTACTGAGGTTACTAAGTGTTAAACATAGGTTCGAAGTGATTGTGCTTATGTTTGCTATTTAGTTCATATTAATTGTTTAGTTAAAATTCATTAAAGTAGATTGCATGAATATTAAATGCATAATGAAAGCATTAATCTATTCCGAGTGTTGTAAGGTTTGATCAGAAAAATTTGTTTTTATTGTTGTTCACACTATTGTGCTTAGGTACATCAATGCTCGAATAAAGATTTATACACTTCTTTGATTTCTATTGCAAGCACTCAAAAAATATCCTACCTCTTGGAAGAAAAAACTGTAAGAGCTTTGCTACAACTAAGAAATGGAATGGATGAATCGTATGCCCAAGTGTTGTATTTATAAGCTAGCATGCATCCCATGATATTGGATACTCAATAATGCATCATGGGCTTTGATATTGGGGATTCGATATTGGGGTCTGACAACAAACAATTCATCACTCACTTTGGACTAATCCATATGTGACAAAGCTACCACTAGTCCACATGGAAAGGTAGTGACCTACGATTAACACTTAACATTAGATACCACAGTAGTCCCATTTATGAAATTTAACTAGATTGCATGTGAATGCTTGTGATTTGTATGGGTGGGCATAAGGAATAGTCATCACTCATCACTCACTAGTGGCAAGGCTCTTGATTTGTAAGCTCCAATCATAGATTTGATTCTGATATGTGATGGTGAGTTATAAAGTTCTAATTCCAACACCCTATTTTTTATTGAATAAATATATTATTTGTGCTAAGCAAATTTACGAGATTTAAATAGACCTCTTGCTGTATTTATGAGATAGATACCATTTACATCAGAGTTATTGTAAGATTTTTATGTCAAGGCTCCTAATGAGGCTAACACCTTGGTGAATATACTTTTATTTTCATTTAAAAAATCAATGTTTCCTGGTCAAAGTTAAGAACTCTTAAAAAACCGAAATTCCAAATGCCGTTTTTTATTCAACAATGAATTTCGCAAGAAAGTAATATGTGTGGGGTCTGGAATTGGTAACGAACCTAACTATGGATTTTACCAGAGTAGCACGCACCCCAGAACCTAAATGAAGGGTCTAACTTCTACGGTGGAATTTCTCCATGTTAGGTTGCCACATTTGAAGCAAACTTCTGCAGTTTCTCATTATCAAATTCCCAAAAGCTGCTACCTACCCAGCTGAGCTTCAGCACTTATTCGCATAAAAAAAAGATCTCTTTATTTAAATGGCAACTCCATTTACTGTTATAACTGCGGAACGTCACAAACAGATTTCCGGAGCAGAAGTTAAAGATATGCGTTTCTTTTTTTTTTGGCGGAATAACCCAGTCGAGCTGTGCACCGAAGAATATGCCAATAGAGACCGTGGCAGATTCCTTGTTTCAGTTATCTTATTTGCAAAATTCAATTACCGTCAGGATGGGTGTTTACCTCTTATTTGCCTGCACCGATTTCTGGTACCATTTTGGCATTGTTGGTGAGGTTGCATGACATTGGGATGTTTATGCAGATCGATTAGGTGGTTCGAGTCCTGTCTATTTTGGGTTCTTCCATTTTTCAAGCTCTGGCAATTCTCGTATGTGGGTTATTAGCTTTTTCTAGAAATTATCGTCTCGTTGAATTTGGTTCGGTTTCTGCAATTGGGTATACGGTAATCGATGGTGGGATTTCGCTGATCCTCGTGCATGAATGACAGTGTTTTCATGGAGGTTGTTGATCTTTGGATGATAAGCAAAAAGGGTAATCGCTCGTTTGCTCTGTAATTATGTTTTTCCGTACAAATTTGGCTTTCTTGCCGATTTCTTTAGCAATCACAGGCCGTTCTGAATCTTTTTCTTTGGCTTCGGGTTAAATTTATGGTTTTCTTTTTGCACATTTGATAGTTGATCTTCGTTGTTGCTTCGTTATAGCCTATGTTGAAATTACATGGGTTCTGACCACAGTACAGGGTTTCATCTGGCTTGGTGTTATGTTGTTATTAGCGAAATGAATATCTAATGATGTTATGTAATGTTCATGATGGTACATTTTTACGGCAGGTTACTGAACAGCTGAATTAAAATGAATTTTTCTTAGTATCAAGTTGGAAGGTCTGGGCCATTATGTATATAAGCTTTTCAAAATTTCGGTGATAGATCACATTTCTTTAGGTAACTTGTTAACATGTATAGGTAATTAAATGAAACTTGAATTGCAACGAAAAAGAGACTTTCGCCATCATCGACAGTATCCTAGCTTTATCTCCTATGAATTCTTTTTTGCCATTCATCTAGCTTAAGAGCCAATTTAATTTTAACGGCAGTTCTTGAATATCTCTATTAATTATTACATGCCATTTCTGTTTTGGTCTTTCTTTCTTTCTTTCTTTCTCTTTTGTTTTCCCTTTATTCAAATTAAGCAACTTCTTCTGAAACGTGCATTTTTTGGTGTTCTTAGTATATCACTAAACTGTCACATGATCAAACAATTTGAGACAGCTTTCCTTTATCTTTTTCACCGGACAGTTACTGATCTCAAACTTTCTTTTATATTAAAGTTGTTAATTCTGTCCTTTTTTAATAATTTCCACCATCCATCTTAACATTTTCATCTGAGACATTCAGACATTGATGCCGATGTTGTATGGTTGGCCAATATTCTGCATCATGTAGAATCACAGGTCTAATAACAGTTTTGTAGAAATTTTCCTTTAATCTTACTGGAATTCTCTTACCACAAAGCACACCACGATGGCTATCCATTTTATTTATCTTACTTAAATTCAATTTATCACATCATTATTAATTTCATCATCCCTATTTATGCTTATAAGCTTGACTGTAAGTATCAAAATTATTTACTTTGTTTTATTTGTTATCTTGGAATTTCATCTTCATAGGTTTTTTGCTTGTTATTGCAGTAAAATTTTACTTTATACATCTGTTTTACTTATAGCCGTTAATCCATTTGATTCTATAGTTATTTTCGAAATCTTCATTATTGTTGCAAAGGCTTTCTTAGATGTATCCATGAACACAATATCATTTGCAAAGAGCATACATTAAGGGATATCATCCGGTATTTCTTTTGTCAGTATATCCTTGATGCACACCTACTATTGGGAAGTCAGTTATTATCCATACATCCTTGATGAAAACCCATATACCATGCACTCTAAAATTGTTTCTCTAACAACTTGTATTAGTTGTCAACCATGACTTGGGATACCCTGAGTTTCCTCTTCTGAAACAACAAAAAGAAAGTCTTGACTCCTCTTTTGACACAAGGTGACTTGGAAAGTTCAAGGTTTCTGTTCTTAGTGAGAAAATTGTCAATTGAGTGGTACTTCAGGCATGGTAGCTTCCTAGGTGTTAATCAGGGCATGATGTATGTGAAGAATTTTTACTGTTCAGAGAAATTCTAGATAATAGACGTTTGTTAAGAAATTTCTGTAAAGCACTTATGTGTTTTTGTGCATTTAAATCTAGTGGAAATTGATTTGAATTTCTGGATTTTTATTTTCAAAATTTGGTTCTTTTGGAAAGCAAGGTTCTTCAAGATGTTCAAATCTTGTGAAGATGTATTATCTAATTTTTTATTTCATCTGAAATTTCTGTTGAAGTAGAAAGTTCTCTAGTTTTTGCATGTTCTGTTTTCACACATGTAAAATTTGAATTAATGACATGCATTTCACTTTTTGCAGATTTCGAAATGTGGCTTATCTAGAAGATGGTGACTATATGCCAGGATTTCTTATCACAGAGTTCTGAGAACAGGGAGATGGTTTATGAGTTTTTAAGGCTCTTGTAAAGTTACATGAGGATAGACAATCTTGCCAACAAGAGAATGTGGTATTCGACAAGCTTCTAATATGTTAAGAGTTGATGGCAACCCGTTAATATGATTTTATCATTAGTTTATTTTTAAAAATTCTGAGTGAATTCTGTTAGCCTTCTATGAATTTTTGTAACATCAGCCGATGATTTTTTGCCTTTGTTCCAATTTGCAGTTGATGATTGCTTGGTTGGCCTGAAGAGAGGGAAGTTTTTGCTGCTTATCTTTTATGGTATTATGTAAATGGACAGCTCTGTTACACAAGTGGGCTTTTGTGTCAAGCAATGCCCTGGTCGGAAATCATCAACTGCGCTGCAAGATTTATGGACTGCCACCAGAGAAGGATCGATTCCTGAAGTAGATGCTGCCTTATCATCATTAAAGAAAATTAATGCAAATGTTGATACAAAGAATGCATTCGGTTTGACAGCTCTGCATATTGCAGTTTGGAGAAATCATGTTCCAATTGTTAGGAGGTTAATTACAGCAGGGGCTGATGTAAATGTCAGGGTATGTACAATCTTGCCAATGCTATTTTGGAAACCGCATGTTACAATCTTTGATGTGTACAAATGAAAGATATCTTATAGAAGCAAGCCTTTGATACGCTGCATGGAGTAGCTTAATTATCATCATCATTGTCGCCTTGGTTCATTGATTTTCTGGAATAGATAAATGAATTTGTTAATTAATTATCATACAGTCCATAACAACTTACCAAATAACGATTAAGACAACATATGTCTTTAAGTGTGTTTACTCACCATTTCATTTTGTTTCACGCTTCCTAGTTATAATTCAACAGCTATATTGTTTTGTTTATTCGCAGTTTATGTAATTTTTGCACAGGATGGGGAATCTGGATGGACTAGTCTTCACCGGGCTCTCCATTTTGGACATCTTGCAGTGGCCGGAGTGCTTATTGATGCCAATGCTTCTCTAGCCTTGGAAGATTCAAAAGGACGAATCCCAGCTGATTATGTTTCTGGTTACATGTATAAAGTTGTCCCTAGAGACCATATGAAATGTAAGCAAATCATATAGCAGTGAATTGAAATCCAAGCAATCAACATTATAAAAACTTTCTGTACAGTACAATTATTTCTTAATCACATGTGATGGTTGTATTTTTTCCTCATCAACATTTACTGTTGAACAGGGTCCACAGAACTCTTCAGTTGGGGAAATGGTGCCAATTATCAGTTAGGTACTGGCAATGCACGTATCCAGAAATCACCTTGCAAGGTGGATGTAGTTCAAGGGTTTATTGTGACACAGATATCTGCTGCAAAGTTTCATAGTGTAGCCCTTACAGACACTGGAGAGCTATACACATGGGGATTTGGTAGGGGGGGTCGACTAGGGCATCCTGAATTTGACATTCATAGGTATGCACTTTGTGAATTAATGCATATTAAACACATTTTGTGTTTGATTATTGCTTCTTCTCAATTACTAGGTTTCAACTATAAACACTTCATATCATGAAATTTGACTCGTGTTTTCGGATGATTGTGAAAGGAATGCATTTGATAAAAACTTTAAATACAGGAGCAAGATCTCTATTCTACAATTTTGGGTCATCATGTACTGAGAACCACAAAAAGTTTTAAAAAATTATCCAAATCTTAGAGTGTTGTTGGCTTCGTATTTATAAAATATACTTGGCATATAATTACCTTTAAAAATTGCTGTTTGCATGCATGGCTTGTGACAGGAAATTCAAGAGACCCTGCACAGGAAAATTAATTCAAATACTGTTCACCAGCTACAGTTCATATAAATAACGTTTAGCCTATACACTCAAGGGGAAAATAGTGTCCCAGCGTGCTCATTCCTCTTCTTTGTATGGTTTTAGTGTTAATTTGATTTTTGTAATGAATCTTGGAATTTCAGCGGTCAAGCTGCTGTGATTACACCTCGTCAAGTATCTGTTGGACTTGGACAGCGTCGTATTAAAGTAGTTGCTGCAGCTAAGCATCATACAATTGCAGCTACATTTGGAGGGGATGTATTTACATGGGGAACGAATCGAGGTTTCTAATACATCCCTTCTTTGTCTATAAAATGCCTTGTTTATTGTAGATAAGTGGAAAACAAATCTTTCCATGGTGCTACCTTAAGTCTGATCATTTGGATCATTTGGACATTCTGTGGTTCATATGCTGAAACATGCTATATTTGATGTTGTTTGACCATAATGCATATTATTTCTATTTGCAATCAGTGCACACAATTGTTATTCCAACAATGTTAATTTTTTTTATTATTTGTTTCCTCAGCCTTTTTTCTGTTTGTTTCAGAGGGCCAGCTAGGCTATACCTCAGTTGATACACAACCAACACCTCGCAGAGTTAGTTTGCTTAAAGCAACTGTAATAGCTGTCGCAGCAGCAAACAAGCATAGTGCAGCTGTGACTGATTCTGGTGAGATTTTTACATGGGGATGCAACAAAGAAGGTCAACTTGGTTATGGTACTTGCAACTCAGCATCAAATTATGTTCCTCGTGTAGTCGAGTCATTGAAAAGCAAGCATCTTGCTGAAGTCTCTGCAGCTAAACATCATACATTAGTTCTCAGTGCAGATGGAGAAGTGAGTATAGATTTTTTCTATACTTGTATTTATTTGGGATGTGTTGGCAGTGTTGTACTAGAGGTTCCTGCACATGATCTTTATATGTAAATATTTATTCTGAGTAGTTACATGATCGCATTGTGAGTTTTTCTGCCTTCTTATAAAGCTTGGTTGCTGAATTAAACATGTATATGTGAGATGAATAGGGGTATCTTTTCACTGTGGGTTAAATTTTCTCTTAAATATTTTTACTTTTTCTGGAAATTCAAAGAAATCGGAGGAAACAACCATCTAATTGGTGCATACTGCTTCTCATTACTCTTTTTTAATATCTTGTATGTAAGCTAACATTATATATTATTAAGTTTCTTAATTTGTTCTCATATTCATTCTGTCGAAAGTATTGCCTGTTTTGAAACTGCCAAACTAAAAATTAGTTTTTTTTTAAAACAATTTTTCTCCCAAAAAAGTCTAGCATGGAAATTTATGATATCTGTGTTAGGTGTTTTCATGGGGCTATAAAGTTGTTACTCCTAGGCGTGTCATGGTTCAAAGAAATACAAAGAAATGTGGAAACTTGCCCCTGAAGTTCCATCGCATGGAGAAGCTACATGTTGTGAAAATAGCTGCAGGCTGGACTCACAGCACAGCCCTCACTGATGATGGGTCTCTCTTTTATTGGATTTCTTCAGATCCGAATCTTCAGTGCAAACAGGTGTGTTGGGCTTATTATCTATAAATTTATGTTTGTGTGATTATATGATGTTAATTCATTTCATGAATTTGTTGTTTGTAAAGGACTGGCAAGGATTGTTCAGGATAAGGTGTAGTGATAAGTAATTGTGTTTTCTTACCGTTGTTTATCTCTTTGCATGCATTGTTTTGAGCTTTTATATGATGCATAGACACTATTTTTTGTTATCTTACTGTGGTTATATATTTTGCATTTGTTTTCTGCCCTTGTATATATGTAACATGAACTTTTTTATTTCTGCTGCAGCTTCATGGTGCAGCATATAGCAATGCAGTGGCTGTTTCAGCTGGTAAATTCTGTACTTCATTTGTCACTTCATCAGGTGATATTTATGGATGGGATGGTAAAGACAATGCCAGTTTGCCAATCGTCCAAAGAATTCATGGGATCAAGCATGCCATTTCAGTCTCTGTTGGGTACAATCACTTCTTGGCTGTTTCTGCCATCTATACCCCCAAATATATTTCTATGCACATGAAAGAAACTGAGGTTGAGAGAAAAGAGCATGATGAGGAGGCTGATAGTGTTGAAGAGGATGATTTGTTAAATGATTCACAAACTAGCTCTCAAGCAGTTGCTAGTTGTTCCATGCCCCAAAATATGGTTCCAAGTCTGAAAGATTTATGTCAGAAGGTAGCTGCAGAATCCTTGTTGGATACAAAAAGTGCTATTCATTTGCTTGATGTTGCAGATCTGTTGGAGGCTGAAGACCTAAGGGCTCATTGTGAGGTAGATAACCGTTGTTTGTTTTATTTTTATTTTTAAATTATTCATAGATCCAGGTGGCATTTATATGGATAGAGAAACTATCAAGCTGGAGTACGAAGTTCTAAATGTGATTATTTGTTTGTAGCATTATTTTAAGGGTGATTTTAAAGTAGGTTTCACAAAATATGAAATTAGGAAATTATTTTGCATTTTTCTGAGCTAGACATTTGTTTGAACAATTGAATTCATGTTCAAATTTCAGCTGCCTTTTGAATTGGGAACAGAATATAGCCAGAGTAAAATGTTATTATGACATTTTACTATTTATTTGATATGGTTAGGTGGTTAGCTTTTTATTTCTAAATCTTAAGTTTTTATCAAATGTAACTGTTCCTGGTCTAAAAATTTCATTACGATATGTCATCTTCAGAGGTAAAATTGGATTGTGTTGAACTTTTTTTTTACCATATATGAACGTTTTCATATTGTTTTTTGGCCGTCAGTTCCAAGTGTTAAAACATTTTTTAAATCTATTTTGTAATTTCCAGGATTTTGTTCTTCGCAATCTTGATTACATTTTGACAGTGTCTCCAGCAGCTCTTGCCAGTGTTAGCCAACTGCTACTTTCTAAATTGGAAAAGTCTTTGGATGCAAAATCATCTGAACCTTGGAGTCATCGCCAGCTTCCAACCCGAACTGCAACATTTCCTGCTGTTATCGATAGCGAGGAAGATGATCATGATGAAACATCCAGGTCTCGAAGCTCTGCTTTTTCTGATTCTGTGGAAACCTCAGAGACCAGAAAGGCAGGGGATGGTTTTCTATGTCAGAAAACTGAAGCTGATCATGCTAAAGCAAAACAGTTGAGAGCAATAAGGAAGAAACTTCAACAGATTGAGATGCTTGAGCTGCGTCAAAGCACCGGCCATAGTCTTGATGATCAACAGAAAGCAAAAATAAATACAAAATATTCACTTCTTGATACCCTTTCTGATCTTGAAAGTGGAACAAGGATATGTTCCAGTAATGAATTAAATTCTGGAGATGCTAAAATGGGTGGAAAGGCTGCAATGGAAGCTGGAGCAGGACGCAGGAAAAAGGGTAAGAAGAAAGGTAAGAAAGCTGCGAATGAGCACAAGGAGGATTATTTCTGTGAGATGTTAAAAGGAAAGGAGGACAATGCTCCAGCATATGTTGATTCTCATGCAATGCGAGAGGATTCTGTGGACCTGAAATGTCCAACAATCGATAATCAGTGTGCTCATAAGGAAGTAAGTATTAGTTGCTTTAATGCTTTAGAAGACTGCTGTTCTTATAAATACACAGCAATGCTTTATAAATACTCAGAAATGCTTTTTCCAATTTAGAAAGTAACAGTTGGCTAACACTGACAAGAGTTACTGGAGACACTAAGATATGTTTTATTTTAAACTTTTAGATCAGAGTAATAAATTTATAAAATTGTGAATTGATTATATTATTTTTATATTTTATTGTTGTATTAATACTAGTACTTTAGTAAAGTTAAGAATAATTAAATTTACATAGCTAATGATATGATTTATTTGGAAAAAGTATCATATTTTACTGCAAATACATTGGAGTTTCTTACATTAAAAAATTAGCCAGGATTATAAAGGTTATGCTAAGAGAAAGTTATAATATTTTGTGAATGACATTGAACAAATGTTGATAGTGAAGCGATGATGCAATTTGTAAATATTATGTTATGCTTATATACTTATGTGGCAATTCTTATATTTATGTCTACTTAATTGTGTTTTTTTTTTCCTTTTATCTTTATTGCATATAATTTGTTAAAAAAATCTTAACATTTTTTTATTTTGGATATTTCAGACTTTTTTCAATGACTTTTTCCTGAACTTTTGCCACTTTTTTAATTTTCAAGCCACTGACAAAACTGCTTGCTTTTCCAACTTTTTAATATCTGGTTATATTTAGATAACTTTGTGTTACTTTTCCTTTCAGGTTGAAGACAGTGAGTTTGCAGGCCCAAGTGTGCAGAACAATGCATATAAAACACATCCCAATGCTATTCCTGGTGATCTTTGCTGTGAGAAAGAGAAGCCTTCTGCCAATAATTTACAAGATCAAGCAGGGAAAAATGAAACTACAAATTCAAAGAAATCCCTGAAAAAGAAATCAAAGAAAGGTGGATTGTCCGTATTTCTGAGTGGAGCTTTAGACACACCGAAAGTTCCAAATCTGTCACCACCACCACGGTCAACACCAGCGAAGGCAAACGTGCCTGCATGGGGTGGGGTAAAGATACCAAAGCAATCTGTATCTCTGCTTGAAATTCAGAGTGAGCAGATAGTTGAGTCAACTGCAACATTATCATCAGAAAGTAATAAAATGAGACCCACAAATTATACAAAACTAGATTTTGAATTGGAGTCAACAAGAAAATTGAAGGCTGATACAAGGGCAGGAGACTTGGAATCTGATCGTGCACGTATTCCCTCAAGTAAATTTGTGCGCAAATCAGCCCCTATTGCAATCACCACTTCAAACAAGGAAGCTGCTCATGCAGAGGCAGAGAAGAGCACTCCTCCCTGGGCAGGAACTCCTCCCTTAGCAGCTAAGTCATCATTGCGAGAGATACAGATGCAACAGGTGTTCATCAATTTACTATCCATAGCTTGCATATTATTTTTTCGCAAAATGTTTTGAATCATATACTAATTCATTATTAGTTGCAATTAACTGCTAAAAGATTAGAGAGAATGCATAGTGTCATCAGTTTGGAATGGATTGCAATTGATTTCTTAAAGGATTAGAGAGACTACATAGCAAGACAGTTTGACTAGTTAACCAAGCTTTTAAATTTTGAATAATGCTATAAACTAAAATTATAATTGAATTATAACTTTGGTTTATAATTAAATGTAGACTGGACTTTTATTTGATCTTTAACTTTGCAGGTGAAGGAACGAGAGTATGCATCACAAAGTTTTAAGGCTAAGCTCCTGCTTGATTGTCCCCTTGGTGGGCCACAAGAGGAGAACCACCAAGTGGGCCACTAAAGGGGTAACCCACCAAGGGGAGAATCAACAGGGCGCGTAGCCTTAAAAAACTGAATTATAATTTTAGTTTATGATGAAATGTGGACTGGACTGTTATTTGACATTTAACTTTTGCAGGTGAAAGAACCAGAGTATGCATCGCAAAGTTTTAAGGTTAAGAGCCTGGTTGATTTTAACCTTGGTGGGTTCAATGAATTTCCAAAGCGGGGATGGATTGTCCTTTGGAAATTCCTTGAACCCACCAAGGGACAATCAACCGGGCCGGTCTCTTAGCCTTAAAACTTTGTGATGCATATTCTCGTTCTTTCACCTGCAAAGTTAAATATCGTACATTTCAATTATAATTTTAGTTTATGATAAGTGTAGACTGGACTGGTATTGGACGGTTAACTTTGCAGGTGAAAAAATGAGAATCAACTGGCTATAAGTTTAGTTTATGATGAAATGTAGACTGGACTATTATTTGACGGTTAACTTTGTAGGTGAAAGAACGTGAAACTGCATCACAAAAGAGCCCTGTGGATTCTCCCCTCGGTGGGTTCAAGGAGGTTCCCAAAGACAATCCCTCGCGCTGGTTCAAACCAGATGTTGGTGCCACTTCTTCACTACGCTGTATCCAGATAGAAGAAATGGCTATGAAGGACTTGAGGCGTCTCTACAAAAATGTGAAATTGGTCAAGAAAGAATACTGATGGTACATTGTATTTACTGTTTCTTCTACAGAACCCATTTGTTATCTCCTTCCTGGAAAGGAAACTGTACACAAGTTGTAAATCATTGGTTACTTCTTTGCTGTATAAATTTTACTGGTAATTAAAAAAATGGGAGTGGGGCATTGGATATTTAAAATTTTTTTTTTGGACTTGTGCCATCCTGAAAATGCTAGAGCTATGTGATTTAATAATCTGAAGAGAAAAGTTAGATAAAAGGGTGCGGACAGAATGATTCATTGTGTATTTTGAGTGATCTATAACTATTGCTTATTTCAACTTTAGCAGACAGCCAAACTTTTCTTGTTTAGGAACAGTATGAAAGTTGAATTTTGTTACATCTACTTGATATTGACTGATGTATGTCATTTGAAGCAGCGATTTATGTTTCCCCATGGTAAGATTATAAGCAGTAATGGTACAGACACTGAAGTCAGCCAGTTGATATCAGATTGCGTAACCTTCTATATATTCTTTTTTATTTACATTTTAAGGAAAAATTTTGAACTTAAAAATGCGTATGGTTCTTCAAACTTAAAACATTTTGGGGCTTTGCTGAACATAACAAAGAGTGGTATTGCAGGGAATGCAGAATGCATCAGTTTTGAATGTTTTAGAGTTTTTGCATCGGGAGTTGAACCCAAAACTTTCATCTTAAACCTGGAAACCAACCGTGGGAGATGCTACCTACTAAAATTGTTTGAGATTCATGGATCATTAGTAAAGGTCGTTTTTTGTCCCGTAACATTTATAAAAATGTTTAAAGAATGGTAAAAGATGATGGATGTTTGAAGGTTCATATTCAGGGTTAAGGGAATTTAAGTGTTTCTTACAAGGATCCACCTTTAATCATTGGTGGCATGGCAGTGTTGGTAATCAGACATTAATCATAGAAACATCACAGTGACATCAACTACACAACTAAACAATGAGGGTTATCGATGTTTATTTTTAGTATGTTTGTTTTT
Source organism: Gnetum montanum (assembly GCA_015680685.1). NCBI lineage: Eukaryota > Viridiplantae > Streptophyta > Gnetopsida > Gnetales > Gnetaceae > Gnetum > Gnetum montanum. Next base: position 50,266 of record MNCI01036301.1, on the reverse strand, counting down.
CAGTAAGGCCTCTTTGCTCCTACTCAAGATACAAAACGTCTTAATTACATAATTTTTTCCCATAAAATATGAAAAGGAAAGTAGTCAAGGTTAGAGTATTTTTTATTTAAAAACAATAAAAAGGTTTTTTAAATCTATGATAAATTAATTTATTAGTTTTAGATGTCCTTTAAGGATGACGCATTATAAATTTTATCATTGTTATTTAAACACAACAATTAATTATGTGCAGTGATGGTGATGTATACAAGGTTGATTGTTTAAAGTAAAGGTAATCATTCATCCCTTCTTTGTTTCTCTACCACTTACCCAATTTAGTTTTACCTTCTCGGTCAAGTGCACCATTCACCAATCTTGCTGCAGACCAAAGGTTAACTGTGAGCATTACCCTTGCACCTTCACATATAAGCAGAGATCACTCTATATCATCACTGTCATCATTTGGGATTTTGAATCCACAAGGATCTTTATATCCTACACACAATGCAACAAGTGTCTGCATTGTTTGCAACATCTTCTTATTGTGTGATTGGACTTTATCCTTTGTATCATATAAGTGCATTGATTCTTCAAAACTGTCTAATCCACTTGAAGTAGATGGAAGATTCATTCGAGTAGCCAAGAAATTATAATCTTCATCATGGCTTTTTCCTTCTCTGATATGCATCAATACTTTCTTGAATCTTTGTTGTTGAGAATCATTTCCAGAGTGACAAAAAATTGCATCTAAAACAACAAGTGTATCGAATGATTCCCAAACCCTTATAATATTTGGATTTTTGGATGCATAAGGCACAACATCAAGCATAGGATGAAGCCGACCCAAATCACCTATCAATATAATTGATCTTCTTCCAAAAACTTCATTGTGATGTTCTGAAAAAATTTCTTAGTCGTCTATCAATGCTTTGTAATAATCTTCCTTCCACAAAACTCATTTCATCAATTATTATATATCTTACCTGTGATAGTCGATGTTGTATACTTATCTTTGCAAACGAAGAGAGTTCTTTGTAGGCACCTATTCCAATGTTCAAACTGAAATAAATGGTTGTTGCATTAATGTTAAATGCTGCAGCTCCTATGGGTGCCATTACAAGTAAAGCATTATGTTTTTCATTGCAATATTTTATTAAAGCATTACGAAGCACACCTATGAGAAATGACTTTCCTGTACAGCTGTTCCTTGGATAATTATTCTTAAAGGGGAAACAACTTCATTTGTTGATTGTGAAAACATCATGTGGCCTACAATTTTATTGTAGCACTTCTTTTGCTTTGCACCTAGCTTATCAGAATCGTAGGCATTGTAGTCACAATCAATAACAATCATGGATCGAGATGATTTATTGTTGGCAATAAAATTTGTAGCGAATTTTGCAACATCCTCTCTCGGATACTGTAACATCTAGTTATGCATTCTATCAACATCTCATAGCCCAAGCATTTCCACTTCTGTTCTTTGAAAATGGCATGTTGATAAGAGATGACAGTTGAGGATTTCAAAATCATATTTCTCATGATCTTGCACCTAGGGAGTTATATCTACAAATTGTCTTTTTTCCTCTAAAGCTCGTTAGAATTCTTCTTTAGTATTAATCTTTGATGTTGAACAGGCAACCACTTCGTTTCAATATCCTCATCATTAGAACCAAGATCTCGCTTCACATCTCTAAACGGATAATGTAACAACAACATAGCCCAATAATATTCAATCCATTTTTTTTCTTCTTGCTTTGGTGGGATGAGAAACTTGGGATAATATCTGAGAATAGCATCTAGCTCTAGGTGACACGGATTCCAATTTGGGTTGGACTTATTGTTCATGTTGCAATTGTACTCTTTAAAAGTTTGCAGCAATGAGACACCCTCCATTGAAAGCGGACATTTTGATACATATTAATAAGAGTTGTGTAATTTTCAGCTTCATGAGTTTCATCTGAATTAATTTGAACTTTTTTGTACACTTCTCGAGAAACATTGAATGTGCGAAAAACACGACTACAATTTACCAAAGGAGGCTCATACAACATGTGACAGACCTCCATAGCACCAATGTCTCTATTTGTAGCAGCATCCATCATGAGCCTTCTATAGACTGATAAAGCATTTTCATGAGGATCTCTTGACTTAGAAATTTGTAATAACATGTCACGAAAAAATTGTGATTTCTTTTCTATTTTAGCTGCATATTTCATGATATATTTTATGACAACATATCGTGACATTATTGGCTGAAAATTTGTATTTTCCCTCCATGTTTGAGACATCATTATGTTATGAACATTAAGCCTCGAATCGTTTCTTCGATGAACATAAGTAATCTCATTATTATTTTCTGGATCTCTTGAACATTTTACCTAGAATTGAAAAATACAAAAGTTGAATATCTATACATTTTTTCCCATGATAAATTAAAGTTTACTTGCTAATAAAAATGAATGCAATGGTGAGGAAATAGTAATGATACAACATTTTGATTAGAAAGTGGCACCTGCAAACTTCTTTGCCATTACGTTTTCGTAAGCATGCACCAAGTTTGCATACAGTATGTCTTTGAACAGCATTAAGCAGATCAACATAATCAGTTTCCAAATCCATATGTTGTAGTTGTTCAGCAGTCAACTCACATAAAATGACGTAACATATTTACACGTAAAGCCTAAGTGAGAAGACAAATTGAAAGAAGTAACAATGGAGAAATTAATATCTCTGTATTCTAAGCAATATCAACAAAAAAGCTTTGTGTAAAGAATAAAAAAGATAAATGAGAATTTACATTATTTGAATGTCAATTAGCTATAAATCCTGGATTCCATGCATTTGTAATTGAATCAAAAAATTCCTATGCCTTACACATGACGTGAGGATCATTATGGTCAAGCTCATCTGCCTTTGGAGCATCTTGTATCCACAGGAACCCATGCACATGTGGAGATCTACGATGCTACCACTCATATCGTGTCCAATAGTCAATAACATGGAACGTATTCATCAAAACTATTTTAAGAAAGACATTGTGACGACGATGCATGACCTCTGCAACTATATGTGGATTTTCTATAATATTACTTTGCCTCCAACATTCGAGTTCTAATGAGTTCTCAGGTGGATCTGCTTCCATCAGATTATGCAACTCAGGCCAATAGAGATCTGCTACACTCAGAGTAAAAAAAGTAGTAGGTGTTCTTAGTTGATTCACAATGTCAGTTAGCTCTACTTTACATTTTTTCCAATAAGATGGTATACCACGAATGGATGTACCATATCGCATTAAATTATCAACAATGCAATGTGATTAGAGCATTATTCAATTGTTCTCGTAGTTCTTCAATAGTTATGGATGCATCAACAATATTTTTTTTAAAAAAATACAGCGATAGATTCCATTGCTTGTCTCCTTCTAATGATATTATAGATATAATACCTACAAAAAAATCACACATCATTGCTTAAATGTTATAAAAAAACATTATGAATAATGATAATAACAAACAAATGGAGAATTAATATTTACCTGAATCGCTTGTGGTGTCCAAATCTACCATCTTTGTAGCAAATAAGATGTTTTGCATATTCATGTAGTTTGACATATTTAGCTCTTCGCTCAAGAAAATCACATTTTTCTTCAAGAAAAAGACTTGGAAATGCCATCGTAAACAACCCCATCATATTAAAATCATTAATAGGAGAATCAAACATGGATAGCCATTGAGCAACATTTGAATCCTACAATGATGGATTATGCATCTATGCTCTTATCCAATCAATTTCCTTTTTTACAATTCCAAGACATTGTGCAACTGATGATGTGTGACCAATAATGTTTTCTTCATTTGTCTGAAGCAAAGGACCTTGAAACTGCAATCTCATTTCTCCATCCTTTTCTGACAATGGAATATAAGGAATGCTATGAAAGATGTTAACATCATCGATATCAGCAACATCATCTAATGCATGCATATTCATCTGGACATCTTGATAGTACGGATCATTTGCCTTCTTAAAAATCAAAGTTTCATAAACCCATCTTTTGTTGACAATGAAATTATACTTTGTGCCCATTTGATTTGCTATTCTCAATATCAAGAAATGGATATCTTTAATTCTAAGAGGAAGTTTTTTAGTAATCTGTATGACATCTTGAGCAAAGCTAATTGTGTGTGACCTTTATACTTGAACTGTCCACCAACTACATGTGTAATTTGTAAAATGGGATTGATTTTTGCAATTAACATTTCTTCAACCTCAGTTAAACAGCCTAGGATAGGTGATTGGATACCAGGATTCATGTTATTTTTAACAGAAAATCACTTGATTTCATAACCAAAATTGTCAAGAATATTATGTTTTTTTAATTAATGCACCTATTGCACGTGGGTCCTTTACTTTTGGTTAAATCCAATAATATGCCAAGAAACCTTTCGTTGCATACATTGTAGAAACATGGATTTGCAAAACTTCTAACTACAGTGATGAGAACGGTTACTCTAGCAGTTTATTCTAATTATTAGAGCAGTTACTCTAGCGGTTTATTCTAATTATTAGAGTAGTTGCTCCCAAACCTATAAATACAGTGCCCAGGCGCACAATTGGGAAAGAAGTCTTTTAGCAATCAAGTAGCAAAACTCTTGTAGTCTGTTTGAAAGTTAGAGGACTTTCCAAGTGCCCATAGCGGGAGGTCTAAGTGTGGACAGATCTTTATTCGAGCATTGTGTACTTGAGCACACCTTGTGTACGGCAATAAAGACGAGCTCTTTGATTCATCCTTGCAGCACTTGAGATTTGTCTTCTTACGCATTTATTTTATTTTATTTTCTTATGCATTTATTTTATTTTATTTTATTTTATGCACTTTACATTTCTGTTATTAGCACAATAATTCATTTTGATCAATTTAGCAAATCGTTAAATTACACTTAGTACGATCACTTCGAGCATGTGTGTAACTCTTGGTAACTTAATAACAATTAGCGTTTGGTAATCCTAGTAGTGTTGCACTAGTTCAGGATGTGTACAGCAAGTGAGAATGGATACTAGTGTTAGGATTAGTTAAAGCCTAGTTAATCAGTAGTTAAGTTAAATTAGTCACTTAGTTATCTCTCTCCTCCCTTATTAGTAGCAGGGCATATAAACATAAAAGCAATAAAAATCATATGCCTCAAGCTTACTTAACCATACAATCGTGACATACAAGTAAGCTTGGGAAGACAACAATCAACCAACCCATCCTTGTTCCACAAGGGTGCATAAGCACTTAGTCCTTGGAATTCGACCGGATCGTGCGTGAAACGCTCGTATTTGTATGGCTGAGCGTAGGGGTACCTCACCGCTCATCATTGACGTCATTGCCAAGGACTTAGTTGTTTGTGCACTAATTAGAACTTAGGAAATCATTCACATCATTGGAACAAACCCTTAGGGTTGGTTTAGAAAATAATAAACAAGAATATATTGCACATTGAATAGATAAGTATGTCTCCTTCTTCGTACGAAAGCGCCTCACTGCCTAGGTCTGAAATAGAAAACAATCGACGGTGTAATACACATGATGTTGATCCGCCAGTCCCTCAACAAGTTCGAGTGGTATATATTCATCTCGATGAGTATATATCAGACTTGACCTTTATCCTCCATCAAGACAAACAATTGCGTTGGCGAGACTTAGAAGGTAACATAGTGTTATCTCTTGATCGTTCAGTCCTGAGCATGGTTCTTCGTGCTCTCACACAAATTGGCATGCCACACTTACATGCAGAATACTTTGTGTAAGACCATGACTCGAGAGAATATTATCCCATAGAGGCACAATGTCAAAGGGACTTGCAATAGGAGACATCATAAGTCTTTGAAGGGTAAGTGGTCCCAGGATGTCCCACATGTCTTAAGCAAAAATGAGGATGGTGAACCTACCTCAGGAAGTCGCCTACATAACGATGTTCCTCCCCTTGACTTTGGCCAAGGGGTTATATATCAGAACCTTCATTCCACTATTCATAACCTAGATTCTGATACCCATGGGCACAAAGGATCTAAAAAATGGACACGAACTCATGATAAAGGTGGACATTTTGATCGCAATTGCAATTGGGACCAAGACCATAGAAGAGAAGGTAGTAGATACCATCATGGTGACGGTTCTCCTTCTTCGTCACCTTCATCATCTTCTTCACCCTCTCCTTCAATATCCAGATGCAGTCATAAAGAAAAAAGCCATGGGGATAAAGGTAGGCAAAGTGGAAGTCATAGACGAAACAGACAAGAAATGGGATGAGGGCACTCTAGAGAGTCACGAAATAGAAGAAGAGAGAGTAGGAAACAATGTAGGCATCATAGATGCCATGGATGAGACAATCACAATGAACCCCTCCTTGCTACTCAAAGTATGTTGGACATAACTGAGGCTGTTAGAATTCCAACAAGGCATCAGAAAGATAGTAGGATCAAGAGATTAGATATGAACAACATCCCATGATTTGAAGGGGGATACAATGCTGATTCTCAGAATCATTTACAAGCATTCCATGATGCATGTGCCTTATAGAGCATAGAGAATGAATGGAAAAAACTTAATTTGTTCTCACATACATTAGTTAAAGAAGCGGAAAGCTGGTACTGGTATTTAGAACAAGAATCCATTAGTACATGGAGTACCATGTTAGAATTATTTAATAACAAGTACCAAATGTACTCCCAAGTTTCTAACTTGCGAAAGAAAATCCACGGCTGGAAACAAGGAGGACATGAACCCTTGAATGCTACCATGGGCCAATACTATGCACTGTTACATTATTGTCCTGGCCATGGTTATTCGCAAAGGGATCAACTGTGCCATCTCATGGATGGGCTTAGGCATGAAACGAGAAGAACCCTTGGGACTTATGCCCAAGGGAGACTATCCAAGCTTAGGTCCCATCAAATTTAAAGACTATTGGAGCAAGTTGCTAAGGAAGAAGGTGAGCTATAGAAGAGAGAAAGTGTGGAAGAGTATAACCAAGATCCTTCCCTTCGGAAGAGGGGAGTAAGATTTTGTAAGGATGAAAAACAGTCACCACTCAAAGAGATGGTGAATAGGAAAAATTTGCCTATCCAAAAGATGACAACAGAAGTTTTGGCAAAGGTAGACCAAATGTGGGATTCTCTAGACAATAGATTTCAAATTGTTCTTAAAATAGTAGAGGAGTCTAGAGAGCAAGGTAGTGAGAAAAGAAAAGAGAAAGAGGCTAAACATGCACGTAGCAAGGGTAAGGGCAAAGTTGCTATCATTGAAGAGGTTGTGGATTCGGAAATAGACAATAATAGTGGATGTGAGATATGTTAATATGACCATCCAAAGAGATGTTGCACTATAATCTCACATCTATAGGAGTCTGGGGTGTATGCACTCAACCCACAATTAAACAAAAGGCAAACACCCTGAAGGTTACCTTATCCTCAAGGTAACCTAAGGCAATTTCACCAACCCTTAACATATTATCCCAGTGGACCTCCACCATAACCGATTGAGCAATATCAACAGTGGTAGCATCCACAATCATGGGGAATGCCACCACCAAGGCAACAGTATCCTTACCAGCAACCTGACCCATATGGATATTACAAGCAGTAGCCAAACTCCCCACGTGACTCTACTAGTTACATCACTTCTCAACCTCACTACCAATCCTACGAGTATTATGGGACTCCCTCTTCTAGAGGTGATATTCCGCAAGCATATCATCCTTCTCATCTAGAAACATCTCTTCCACCAATAGCTCCACTACCACCTGCTCTTGCGATGCGAGGTGAAATCCCTACCCAGCCACAACAACGTAATGCCATGAGGCTATTAACTCTCAACCTACTATTGGTTTTAACAACCACATGAAGAAAAGACCTTTCTTTAGAACCAACAGTCCAACCAAGCCTTTGTAATCACAAGTGGCTGATTCCTTAGATGCCTCAGTATCAATCAAAACTTTAGAGCCCCTTTCAACCCAATCATTGCACTCAATGCATACGGTCATGCTAACACATGCCATCACTGATTAAATCAAGGTTGGCCATCTTCCCAGGAAATTCTTTGATCCTAGGAGTCCTCTGATATACTTACAAATCGCTGGAAATGAACCATGTAAGGCTTTTTTGGATTCAGGTTTTGTTGTCAACTTGATTTCTCAAGAAATGTACAAGGCTTCGAACTTGCCTCCATTGAAAAAGAGTAACATCCATCTAGAGTTGGCCAACTAGTCCATCACTGTCCCATTGGGACTGGTGGAAGACATTGTTACCACTGTTTGTGAGTGTTCATACTTAGCTGACTTCCTATTGATTTAGGTAAACAACGGTAAGGGAGACTTCCCAATCATAATGGGAAGAGCATGGCTAAGCACCATTGACGCACACCTAGGAATCCGTGATCTTTCTCTAGAAATATTAAAGAAAAATACATTTAGAAAGATCAAGAACAAGAAAGTTCCATGCATCACATATAGTGACATAGGGTGTAATTGCGTGCAAAGGTCATGGTTTGTGCAAAGTTTAGCATTGCCTGCATGCAATCAGTGTGCACAAGTGATTAACATACAAAGATGCATGTATGCAGCAACCANCTTAAAAATGAAAAACTGGTAATTATCAACACTAAGCTTGCTCTTCAACAGAAAGAAGAACTATTGAAGGTAATAAATAAATGGTTGGAAGCCTTCGCTTGGTCATATCCCAAATTAACTGGAATAGATCCTAGGATATGCCAACATAGAATTTACAGTGACCCCTCCATGAAGCCTCAAAGACAACCATAAAGGTGATTGAACCCTAAGCTAAAGTAAGTAGTTAAGGAAGAAATTGAACAGCTTCTCAAGGTTGGGCTCATATACCCCATTGCTACTAGCGAATGGGTTAGCCCCTTAGTTATTATGCCTAAAAAGGGAGGCAAATGGAGGGTGTGCATAGATTTCAGGCTACTAAATATGGCAACATTCAAAGATCACTCTCCATTGCCATTTGTCAACCAAGTCTTAGACATCATTGCAGGGCATCGCTATTACAGTTTTTTGGATGGATATAGCAGATATAAGAAAATACAAATGGCTCCAAAAGACCAAGCCAAGACTACGTTCACCTGTTCTTGGGGAACATTCGCATACAAATAGATGTCATTTGGCTTTTGCAATGCCCCTGCAACATTTCAATGACTAATTCTAAGCATATTCTAGCAGCAGTTAGGGAATGGCGTGGAGGTATTTATGGATGACTTCTCTACTTATGGAGCAAACTTTGATCAAGCCTTGGACCGGTTGGAGCAAGTGTTAAAAAGATGTGTAGAAACCAATTTAAGGCTCAACTGGTAGAAAAGCCATTTGATGGTCCAAGAAGGTGTAGTACTAGGGCACAAAATCTCACACACAGGGATAGAGGTAGACCCTGGGAAAATCAAAATTATCCAAGGAATTACCCATCAACTGGAAATCGTTAAAGATATTTGGTCATTCCTTGGACATACTAGCTACTATAGGAGATTTATTGAGAACTTTTCAAAGGTTGTCGAACCATTGGTGGAATTAATGAAAAAGGATGTACCTTTCGAGTGGACCAGGGAGTGCGAATTAGCTTTCCAAACTCTGAAACAGAAGCTAGTAGAAACACCCATTCTATAAGCTCCTGACTAGTCCAAACCATTTTATATCATGATTGACGCATCCAACTATGATTTAGGAGTTGTACTTACACAGTTAGATGACTAGAAACATCCTTATTACATCCACTGTACAAGTAGAAGTATCGTTGGTGCACAACTTAACTACACTACCACAGAGAAAGAATTAATGG
>MNCI01036301.1:6424-28423 GCA_015680685.1 Gnetum montanum | reverse complement strand
TGATCAAACTGCTAGAGTTTCCCTACTTTAAGCCTAGGATGAGAAATGAGGGGAGTGCCGCCTCTTATTTATAGATTTGGCGGCGGACCGCGATATCGCAGGGGATGACGTGATATCGCAGTGCATGCGATATCGCATCTCATCAATAATCGTTACTGTTTATAATAATAATAACTATTCAATATTACCTATTATTTATAATAATAAATATTCATTATTACCCATGGGGCCTGCGTGTGAGGGAATATGAAGAGACAAATGGGGAGCCCAGGGGTCCGGGGAGGGGGGCGGGGGGGGGGGGGGTCAATCGAATAAAGATTTGGCTCCCCTGCAATGACTCTTTGGCTTCCTTGCACGTGGTGCATGCACGTGAGAGAATATGAAGAGACAAATAAGGAGCCTAGGGGTCAGGGGCATCAATTGAATAGAGATTCAGCTCCCCTACAGTGACTCTTTGGCTCCCCTGCACATGGTGCTTGCGCATGAGGGAATACAAAGAGACGAATGGGGAACCCAAGGGTTGGGGGGCATCAATCGATTAGAGATTCAACTCCCTTGTAGTGACTCTTTAGCTCCCTTGCACGTGGCGCATGACGTGGAGGATGACAAAATACACACCCCCTTCCCCCATCGCCCAAGACGTGTTGACCTCTTGGCCAAAATTAAGTCTCCTCTACAAAGCACTCTATCTATCAACATTAAAGCTCTGAATAAGAATCCTCAAATTCACTTTACATATAAACTATAAACAGAATGCAAATAAACTTCATTCAAGTCCAACACATTCAAGTACAGGCCTCAGCCCTTACTCCGTACCGTAGAAACTCTCCAATACATAAAACAAGGTCACAAAACATGACCCAATCTTATTCAACCTAACTGAAACTGTCGACAAGCGAATAGTCCGGTCCCCGTCCAAACCATTAGGTACCCAAATTTTCTGAAAATGAAAGAAAGAAAGCTTCCTTTACACCCAAACTTCTGTGCAGGACGCAACTATCATGGAAATTTCTCCGTGACTTGCGAGCCAGTTGGTCCTGATAAAGTATAATAAATATCAAAAAATAATTACACATTCACAGCTATTTCCCAAAAAGAAATCTGAGCAGGTAGAATAACCGGTGCCGCTGGTGAGGCAAGGCGAGCTATTCATGCCATGACTCACGATTCCAAGGTCGGTACCGTAAATATCGGAGGGAAAAACAACAACCACCACCACCACCAAAATCAAACACAATCCATTCATGCATGGATTCAATTTCACGCAACATATATAACCTTAACACCTTACAAAAAGTAAACAGTCAATAACTGCAACCTGACCATGATAGAGCAGAACAGAACAGGGTTTTAAAAAATAAAGTAACAAATTACGCTGCAGCAGAAGCATGCGTTGTTTTCCATCTGGGGGCAAGTTTCATAATTACTTGTAATCTCGCTGTTCAGATTCTATCTATCCCACGCATCCCATCATAATTTTCCATGCACTTTTTTTTCACCGTCCACCTGCACCTGCAACTGCAAATATTTTTTTGAAAACATTCAGTTTTGCTCTTCGGCTCCCGCGCTTATTCGAATTTCACTGTTTTACCGTGGTGGGCCCGGGCGCATGATTGAAGGCTCGCCCCGCGGTCACGTGGCGGGCCACGTTGGCCCTGGGGTATAGGACCGTGGGGCCACCTTGTCCGGAAACGTAACGCGGTTCATATAGCCGTACCTAATCATGCTTTCTGTGGCCAGGCCAGTCCAAGCCCTACCCATATCCTGCCTAAGCTTGGAGATCATGATGTAATATGATTTATGTTTTCTTGTGCTTTTTGTTGTTTCCTGCAAAAACGTAAATTTGGTTGGTTGACAAGCCCTGCCCAAATTTTTGAGGTGAAACCATGTTGTTGTTTGTTGATGTTGATGATGGATTTTCATGTTTGAGAAGGTGGTTGTGAACCCTTTGTGTTGCACTGGTTGGGACCCTTTCAGTTACCAAAGATATTTGGAGCAAATGTGGTCGTATGGATTATGAATTTTTCCAAAACACTACCTTGATCATGACAGGGGACATGCCTAGTGCTAGTGTTGTTCAGAGGTGTATATCAATGCCAAACACTACTAGTCATAGGAGAGGAAAGTACAGGGGCACTTTTTTTAAAAGTGAGACCAAGCATGTCTTTAAAGTGGTTGTGTCAAAAACAAAAATAAATTGACATTTTTGTGGAAGGTTGAGTATTTATTAAAATAAAAAATTTATGATTAGGTTTGGATTATATGGGATGGCTACTTTATTGTACTTGGAAAGCATGATTAAGTTGTTGGGGCCATACACAAGTTTTAGCCATGGCTATTGGTTTAGGACCTTATGCTTTGCTTTTAATGACTTGCATGGTAAATGCAAATAAACATCAATGAATTTTAGAAATAACTTGAAGTTAAAGTCATGCATTATGCCCATTTGTATTCATCTTCTTAACTATAAGTTGCCACTAGACAAAATGCAACTTGTTGAAATTGTACTAACCTCATCATGTGATGCCAATGTGATATGTGTTGGGGTGTATTTGTTGTCAAATAATTTTTGGTTTTGATTTTTTAAATTGAGTTTCTGTATGTTCACATGGAGACTTTAAAGATCCATGAAATTGTATTCAATTTCTTTGAACAAATCAATGTTAAACTTCCCTTACAAATTTTCCACACATCTTTACTAAGAGATTCCATCTCATTCTCTTATTAAGTGTTTCGTAATTACATAGTAATTATCTCGGTAGAAAAAAAAGTGCATCCTTGGTTAAAACCATGCAAATTCAAAAAGTATAAAAACAAATTCATCGAGAATATTTGCTCCTCACAAGATTCCACTCCAACTTGACCAGTCACAACCCAGAATGACTCAAAAAGCATAATCTAATGCATGCCAGCATCCTTTATGATCCCATACATGCATGCCCATCCAATACATGCATGCCCATCCATGATCAACATGGCTAAGAAAAACAACTTTTTCCACTATAATCAGTACGTCTCATACTTATGTACCAAATGATGCCAGGGAGACTACACAATACCAAGAGTCAACCATAATCATATGGTACAAAATCCATTAGTAGAGGGATCAAAATCAAGCATACTTTAGACCAAAATTCTTTTTCCTCTTTAAAACGATTCTCTTTTCCCTGTTTCAAATCCAAACTCGAACTGTCATCCACGATCCTTATCCAACCATAGTCCAAGGAATTAAAATTAAATAAACGACCCCCCTTCCGTCCCCTCCGTATCTGTAAACAAAAGGCTTGTTCGTTACCATCATCATTTTCTTCTTGTGACAGAACCTTACAAATTCCACGGACCCCGCAAAATATTGAAATTAAATTCGACGACGTTAAACCGTCAACGGCCACGTCAGCGTGTGGGACCACGGGTGGGATCGCTGCCCCGTGCGTGTGCATGTTCATGTCATGTGCCCCTCGCCCCCACGCGCCGCCGCCTCCGTCTTTGTTTAATGCCAACGTGGCGCATCCTGCGGATTTCGCGGGGCCACATCGGCGGCCCCACCCCATGTGCTGGTAAAGTGGCTGTGGGCCCCACCACCGCATGATGAATGTGTTTTCTGGGGGCCCACCCACTACAGTCTGCTTGCACGTTACCCGAACCAGAACAAGCCCAATGTCTGCCCGACGCGTGGCGAGAATTACGTTTGCCCGGAAAAGGTGCCGGTTGTTGCTACGAGGTAGAAAAAGTGTTTTTCAGTTCGGGGTTTTGTTATTTTTTAATGCTAGAAACAGAGAGCTACGGATATTACGGGCGGATAAGGAATATTCGTAGGTCGGTTTGCATGAAGACGGTTTACTGTTAATTTCGTGAGAGCGGTGATATAATACTCTTTATTTTTTTAAAATAAATATATTTATGGTCATAAGATGAACCATTGTTTGGAGCCATGGTAAGGTGTTTCTTTCTCAAACCTGGGTTTTAGCTACTCAAACCTGGGTTTTAGCTATGGTGCAGCTATTTTTTTAAAAAAGTTCACCAACCCTCTATGACTCCATCTTAGCAGGAATGAAAAAAGGTTAACTAGCCCTCTAAGACCCCACCTTAGCAGGATGGGCATTGAGGCTTTAGGTGATGATTCTTTTTTGTTTCACGTGTGCTCATAAGGTGCTTGTTTCTAAAGTTGCAAGACTTGGGTTCAAGTCTTGGTGAGGCCACTCCAAAGAAATTAAGCTTTTACTCATCCACTAACCATCCTAGAATTCATCTTAGTGAAGTGAACATGGAACCTTTAAGTGATAATCCTTTTCATATTTACAGTTATAAAATGCTTGTTTGTTAGGTCTCTATAGAAAAGGTTTCCCTCGTGCTCGACATGATAATCTTTTTTGTATTTAAGCTTTTGATAAAGATTTTTCATTGCTGGTATGGAAAATGGAGGTGTGCACGGCAAGGTTGTTGAAACGGAACATTCCATCGTGAGGAGGGGAGGGGCACACGTTGTGTTTGGGTTAACAATCTCTCTTCGTGGCTTAAATTGAGAGATTGGGGGTGGCGACCTTTGCTAATATAAGTTGCATACACATGCATGTAGCTATTGAATATGGGTTTGTGGGGTGGGTTGTAGTGTTGTTGTGAAAGTCATCCACCAGCTTCTTTTCCTTTCACATTTATGTGTTTGTTCTTTTTAGATTGTTTTGTTTGTTTTCTTTATAATAATGTTAGGCAGGTGCTTACAAGAAGATGCTTTGTTTGGCTTTGTTTGTCACGTTGATGGAGCTCTGGCCATGCGGTGATTTTGGATGATTCATTCCCTTTAGGATACTCCTTATGCATGCAATGCCTTTATTCCATGCGAGGAAGGCATGGTCCTTTGCCTTGGGTTTGGTTGTTATTTTGGATAGTGAGGTTCTTGGCCATGTTTGCCGCTTGGATTAAGTGTATTGTAGTTGCATGCACCGTTAGAATTTAATGATATGGTATGGCTATATTTTATTAAGGAAATAAGCATGTGTGGTGCTGTTGGTTACGTATTTTCTGGAGTCTTGGTTGGAATTTAAACTTTCAGGATGCTTATCTTTTTTGCATATTAAACTTTTTTTTTTATGATGGATTGCAATGTAAAAATAAGAAAATTAATTTATTACATCCCTTCACCTTTTTAATTTTACATTTATATATATGCATATGTATAGGGCTGGTGGAGGGATTGCTTGGGATGGGTTTTTGAACTAGATGACTATCGTACCACAAAAGGTTACTTATTATCTCTTGCTTGAGTCACATTCTAGACATTGTTATATTCCTCTATATAGCTTGGGGATGTATTTAGAGTCAAATTGTGTAACAATGAGGTGTTAACCTAGTGGTAAGACTCTTGATTTGAAAGCTCTACGTCTAGGTCATGGGTTTGATTTTTGGTGGGCAATGTTGAGTTATAAAGTTCTACTTTGACTATATATCTTGCGGTGTACCTATATTATAATTATTTCGGGTTCCAACATCCCCCTTAAATTATTTTAGTTTTAACACCTTCTTGAAACAAATAAAAGGATAAAAGAAAAGAAAAACCCATTTAAGGAAGAACATCTTTAATCATACAACTTTATTTATGGTAGTGAAAAAGAGACATGATAAATATAATGAAAAGACCAATTTTCTGCAAAATATTCATGAGCAAAATACTATACAGAACATCTTTAATAATACAACTTTATTTATTGTAGTGAAAAAGAGGCATGATAAATGTAATGAAAAGACTGATTTTAATAAAGAAAAAAAATTTCTTTCCATGTTGAACATTTCATGAATTCATAAATTCATCCAACCCTACAGGGACATTATCTGTACATTTTAATTTGAAATTGTTGAAACTGAAATTGAAGTTTAAATTTAAAGACATTACAGACATTACATTTATTTTGTGAAAGTTAAATATTAACTTAAAGCTACAGAGTAAGTGACATTGGTCTGCTCAATGGCTTCAAAGTGTTCAAACAATTAGAGACGCTTGGGGTGGCCTTTGTTGGCTTTGATTCTTTTGAACATGTTCTGCCTGCCCCACGTCTCTAGTCAATCAACACAATGAACAAAAGCATTCATTGGAAGTAAGCTCTTTCACATGGACATGGAAGCCATGGAAGCCATAAAAGCATTCATTGGAAATAAGCTCTTTCACATGGACATGGAAGCCAATAAATATTTGAAGCTTCAAAGTGTTCAAACAATTGGAGACCCTTTGGGCTGGCCTTTGTTCGCTTTGGTTCTTTTTAACATGTTATGCCTGCCCCATGTCTCTGGTCAATCAACACAATGAACAAAAACATTCATTGGAAATAAGCTCTTTCACATGGACATGGAAGCCATAAATGTTTGAAGCTCCCGGGCCATGCTCCCTGGTTCGCTCATAGAAACTAACACTGCAGGATGTAACAAGAACATATCATATGGACTTTTTGGTGCAATATGCAACGCCATAAAGGGAGAACGTTGATATTAAACTTGTAAGCAAGAATGCTTACAATGTTCAAGGTATGTTACTGGCTAAAACAGGATAATAAGGAATATACTAATCGGCAATGGTCTGTTTCTGATAAACATGGACGAAACAGTCCACAAAAATTCATGAATGCGAAGCTTGTTTTTAGCTGACACAGAAACATGGACTTCGATGGAATAAAGCCTGGAAGGAATGCATACATTGATAAATTGGATTGGATCATCCGGTGAGGAGAATTCTGAATTTGTAAACCATTCATTATCTCCCACACCATTAATTCGCTGTTGCCACCCTATTCATTCATTTCCAAGCCGATTGAGATGCAGACATAAGCCACGTTAAGCTGGTCGGTTGGTTGGCCTGACGTCCTGGTTTGCAATTTTCAAAGCAGTGGTAATATAACAATCTATTTTGCATGGAAAAGAGGAAAAGCTTTTGAATAAGATATGCAAAAAGCCAACAAATGTCAAATGGCAGCCATTAGTGGATCCATGAAAAAACATAATAATTGCACCATCAAAAAAACGCCGCAGGACAATGCTGTACATGTTGATTTGTGTTAGCGTTGTGGGTGGCTAAAATTTGGCCTGAAATTTGAAAAAGGGGAAAAAAATATATTAACCCATTCAAGATACGGGCAGAGATTTTGGTAGGTCAAATGTTTGGGTCAAAATGTAGACTGCGGCTGAGCAATTTTCAAGAGCTGGAGAACCCAGCTAGAGGCTAGCAACTAGGCCTAATCTTTGGAAGAAAAAAGGCCATTCAAAATTTCAAACCTTAGAAGAAAGTGAGATGAGATGAAGTTTTGTGAGTCAAAACACCCGGTCAAATTTGCTGACGGTTCTTGAAGAGCAGATTATCCAATCAGTGGCGTGAACTGCGGCGGCAGACACTGTCAAAAGCAGGCTATCAGTAGCTAGAGCAGCAGCAGAAGTAGCAGGATTTTGTCGAAGCAGAAATTTTCTGATTTCAACACTGTTATTCCAAGTTTCCAACAAACTGAAATTAACTACATGTTTGGCCGCAATCAACTGCTACTGGCCCTGCCCGAATTATTTAATGAATTAATGCAAATTTATCTTTGGTAATAATGTAATTCGGCGGAATATGAACCAGGATTCAGGATTTGTGATGGTAATGTAGACTTGTTTTTCAAATTGAAAGCGTGGATGTAGCTTAGCAGGATGAGGCTCTGAGTGATGATTTTTCTCAGTGAGGAGATATGAAGTTTGATCCTGATGTTTTTTTTAACTAAGGATATGATCTTTTTTTTATTGAATATAGGTAAAATTTTAATCGCCTATTAATCCAGAAACAGGCGTTCTGGGGCTGCCTGAATCTGAAATGTGTCTTTAGTTGTATCTGAATCTGAATCTGACTTCTTTTGTGTCAGTGACTCCACAATTAGCGGACTGTGCAGTTGTGGGTTGATGTTGTCCTGTGGGCACTCTTGTCGGTTTCCTTGGTTGGTTTTGGCAAAAGTCATAGCAGAGAAACCGTGGAAGTGGATCTGTGGTTGGAATAAGTTGTGGGTGGAAATGGAGCTGTGGAAGAGGAAACTACAGTGGAAGTAGAAGCTGGAGCAGTAGCAAATGTTTAGTAAAAAGGTTTTTGGTTAGTACTGTACAAGTGTAAAGTAGTGGCTGGTGGGGTAATAGGCTACAGAAGAGTAGGATAATCAGTATTCTCCGTTTTGAATACAGCAAAACCTGCTAAAATACCTACCTGCCTTGCTTCTACCGAGTGGGTAACTAACTAACAAACAGACCAACGAACCGCCTCAACTTTCTATTCTGTGTCTCTTCAATACCGGTTTTACTTTTCTGCAAAATTCAGTTGTGGATCATTTTCTTTTCCATGTTTTAGTACTGATTTTTTCCCAATATAAACTACTCCTGCGTTTTCCTTTGTCCATACTTTATCATACTTTTTAATCCTGAAATTTCCCCAAATTCACTGTTCTGAATTTCTCTGTCGATACTTTTATTATTACTAGGACATCATTTGGAGGTTGGGTTTTGCCTTTATTCGTAATTTAAGTACTTGGGGCCGTTTCTTGCAGGTATTTATTCTTGGGTCTTACCATTTTGTTTTTTTTCCATAAGACAATAATAATCAAGGTATGCTCCTGAGTCACATCTTGTTTCAGTAGTTTGTTCTTCATACAATAAGTAAACTCCCCAGGTTCATTCTTTTCCAAGCAGTTTTTGTCCTGGCATTTATTTTAACGCAAATCAGTGTCAGTTATTTTAAAAAGAATTTAGTGCCTGGTTACCATTTTAGCCAAGTTGCACATGCAAATTAGTTTTGTTTCACAAAAATTTCCAGCAGCACTGCTATATCTTCTCTTCATGAAATTTGTTGCTGTTAATGATGATGAATCTACTGTTCCCATTTGTCCTGTGCCAAGAACCATCAATAACCATCCGCATTCACGCCACATTCACCAATTCAGTGAAGTATACGAAATTGCAGCCTGCGTTTTTCCTTTTTTGCCACGAATCAGCCATTTTCAACCACTAAGTGGTGGGTTTGGGGTGTGAAGGGGATCCTTTATGATTAGTTTTTGCAAGAAATTGGGAGAGCAGGAGTACCCTTTTGGTGGGAGGGCTGGTGCTTGTCATGATTCATGTATGAAGGAATGAATGAATGACTGAGCAGGAATTTTGAGAATGGTTGAGCATAGAATAGAGGAGATAGGACGGTATAGTATGGTATGGTAAGGTTAAGGAAGGTAAAAAACCTTGCTGGTAGGCCCTGCATTGTCTGGACACAACTTGAATGCCTTCACACACTCCTTGTTCTGCTTTTTTGATCTTCTCTCTCTTTTTTCCTTGTGGGTTGCCTTGACTTTTGATGCAGCTGCTGAGTGGATTGTACTGATGAACATGAAGAAGAAGTATGTATGAATGAATGAATATTAGGACAGCGAGTGCAAATTAGCGGAATGAGGCCAAATCCATGCTATAAAACAGGGCCCCCTGGACTGCCTTCTTTGCAGCAGCAGCAGAAACGAGTAGAAGACTCCTGTCCCCGTTTCTTGCGCTCTCATCCTTCTCTGCTGCTTACCCCCATTTTTCTATTCACCAGCCAGGCCCCCCCTGTTCTGTTTTGTTCTGTTCTGTTCTCTGCCATCTGCCATCTCCCTGAGCTTGACCTGAATTCAGCAATGGGGAAGCACCAGATTTGTGCAGTGGGACTGATACTGTCACTGATTCTGCTTGTGGGTTATGCTGCTTCTGCTTCTGTTTCTGCAGCAAGCACCACTGGCACTACCCATGCTCCTGTTGCTTCTGTGTTCCAAAGCCTGTTGCAGAGCTTCAAGGGTCTGTTTGCTCCTACTCGTGCAAAATCTCTGGATCACAGTGACCAGGGCCACCTGCCCAGCAGAAGCAGCAGCAGCCATGAGTCGGTTGCAGAAGAAGCAGTTGCAAACAACAGCAGCTTTGTCAATCTCTCTGCTGTGGAGAAAGATCCAGACAACATTGCAGAAATGGTGCACAGGTGAGCTCTTTCTTTCTCTTTCTCTGTTAGCCATCATGTTCCCAGATCTAACTTCCTTTTCTTAGCACCAGCATTATCCGTAATGTTTGCTTGCAGCTTTTGTCAAATTTCCCCATTCCACAGACACTTCCTCCTCATCCTCCTCTGTTTTGCTGCTACTTTCCAGTATGTGTGAGTCTACATTATTTCCTTTTGCTGGAATCCCGCTACAAATATATCTGCTTGCAACTTCTAGCTATATTGCTGAAATCTGCATTGCTCTTCCATTTTGTGCAAAATTTTGCATTCAACCGTAAAAGTCTAGCGTCAAGTTATGAAGCCTGGTTTTCGTACTCTCTTGCTGATAATCTCCTCGCTGCTCCTGAGCTCCTAAACTCAAAAGAATCTCCTGCATTGAATTTTCTGAATCCCAAGACACAGGACTTCCCTCCTACAGAATGTGTCAAATTTTCAAGCCATTCAGAATATTACAGGGTGCCCTGATTTTTCCTCCCATTTTCACCATAGCAATCCCAATCTAACAGCCAGCTCTTGGAAACACTACTCCGGACTGATTCATGCTTTTCATGGCATTACGGTGTTTTTTGCAGGAGCATAGAGAACGGCACAAGGAGATCTCTGGGCTACTTCTCTTGCAGAACAGGGAACCCCATTGACGACTGCTGGAGGTGCGACCCCAACTGGCACAACAACAGGAAACGCCTGGCAGACTGTGCAATCGGCTTCGGAAAGCAGGCAATCGGCGGCAAAAATGGGCGATTCTACGTTGTCACAGATCCCAGAGACGATGATGCAGTGAACCCCAGACCCGGAACACTGAGGCACGCTGTGATCCAGACTGAGCCTCTGTGGATCATATTCCAGAGAGACATGGTGATCCAGCTCAAGGAAGAACTCATCATGAATTCCTTCAAAACCATTGATGGCAGAGGAGTGAACGTTCACATTGCCAATGGTCCCTGCATCACAGTCCAGTACGTGACCAACATTATCATCCATGGAATCCATGTTCATGACTGCAAACCTGCGGGCAATGCCATGGTCCGGGATTCTCCCACCCACTACGGATGGAGGACCATGTGTGATGGAGATGGGATTTCAATCTTCGGAGCAAGTCATATCTGGGTGGATCACTGCTCCCTGTCACGCTGCGCAGACGGCCTCATCGATGCAATCATGGGCTCCACTGCAATCACCATTTCCAACAATCACTTCGCCCATCACAATGAGGCAAGTTTTGCTGCGGCTGCAGAAATTTTTTGTTCCAGTTCTTGGAAGATTTTGGTCTGAATTGTGTTGTTGGGTTTGGGTTTTGTTTTGGGTCGTTTGAATCTCTGAGATCTATCTTGTAGATTTTTGTTGTACCTTGTCTTTTTGATCAAATCTTGTTCAGGTAGCGCATGTCCTGATTTCTGTTCTGGGTGGTGGTACTGCTCTAGTTCTGTTTTGGTTTGGTGTTCTGTTTTGTTTTCTGGATTCCTGGATCCTTATTCCTCCGCAATTCTCCTTTTGCTGTTTTAGAATCCTGGTTAAATTTTGTTTCAGATTGTTGCTGTGTTTTTTTAACATCTTGCTCAAGAGTGATTGCTTCTTTTAAGTCGCTGCTTTGTTTTGTGGAATCTTAAGATCGTCTCTTTGGGCTGTTCAAAAAGTGTATAGGATTTTGTCATAGGTTAGAGGGTTCCAAATTTTCTTCGGGCTGTGTTTTTTATCCCTCCGCATAACTGCTCTAAATTTCAATTGTGGACTGTTGCTTATTTTCTCCAACAAATTCCCAAGCTCATTCTGAACCGATGCTTTAAAAAAGTTGCTCACGTAGTGGGCCTTGGCTCTTGCTGGAATCGTGCAGCATCTTATGCGCATTTTGGTTTTTACCTCTTTCGAATCTTTGAACCAAAATGGCTGGATATGTATCCGTTTTTTCTATTGGGTTCCTAAAATCCTGCAGAAATATATCATATGTTTACACAAACGTTGGTTCTTGGATTTATTTTGCAGGTGATGCTGCTGGGCCACAGTGACAGCTACACTCCGGACGTCAACATGCAGGTGACAATAGCATTCAACCATTTCGGTGCAGGGCTGATCCAGAGAATGCCCAGGTGAGATTAACGGGAACAAAACTGAACACCTTAAAATCCAGACCCATATCTCATTGGCTCCCTGCTCTGTTCCGTCTGTTCCGTGACCGTCAAACCTCATTAATTCCACTGCCGCCCAAAGTAAAATTCATTGGTCACACATTTTTGACCGCTCAAAAAATCGGATCATTTGTCTGTTGATCTAGGAAATCCGCATTTCCGCTTCCGCCTCTGTGAGCAGTAAATTTTGACGGTCATGGATTGTGATTGACTGATGAGACAAGAGATAACCCAACTACAAAAACAAAAAAACAGTCAGTAGTCGCTTAGCAGTAGCCGTAGGTAGCAGCAGCAGTTTCTGTTCTGAGCCTAACGGCAGTCTGTTGCAAAAGCCTTTTGGTTTTGCACATCATCCAAGGATCATAGCTGTTTTGGTGTTACCCAACCTGGTTGAAACTCCTCGTTCATAACCCTGGTCTATGACTGCGGTAAACATCCGCCTCTTTAGATGTGACAGGCCCGAGAGTGTTGCTTTGTAGCCCTTTAATCCCCACTTGTTACTTTTTCTTTCGCAGCTTATCCGAGCTGAAATAACTGTTTTAGATTCTTACCTTGCGGTGATTTTCTCGAGTTTTATCTGGATTCCCAATTTTCCTTTTCTTGGGAAGAGTCCTCACCACCGTATAAGAATACCAAACCAGGTTTACTTGTTTGGTGGAATCATCTTTACATTAAGGGATAACTTTTTTTTTTAATAACTTTTAAAAATGCTAGATTAGATCATGTTTACCAATGGTTTTCTGGGTTTGTTGGGGGTTGCTGACAGCAGAGAGAATTGAATTGAATGAAAATGAACAGGTGCAGACATGGATACTTCCATGTGGTAAACAACGACTACACCCACTGGGAGATGTACGCCATTGGAGGCAGTGCCAACCCCACCATCAACAGTCAGGGCAACAGATACCTTGCACCCCAGAACCCTTTTGCCAAGGAGGCAAGTGCCCACAACAGCTCCCTCTTTTATTTTTGCCTGCACCAGATTGATTGGATTTGGACTGTTCACAATCTTTTCTTGCACTGGATCGCCTGGTTTTGCTACCTTTTGGTGCATACTGGATTAACGGCGGGGGATTTGGGCTGCAATTTTTTGTTACAGGTAACAAAGAGGGAGATCAGCGGCCAAGATCAATGGAAGCACTGGAACTGGAGATCAGAGGGTGATCTGCTCCTGAATGGTGCATTTTTCACTCCATCTGGAGCAGGAGCCTCTGCAAGCTATGCCAAGGCATCAAGCCTTGCTGCAAGGCCTTCATCGATGGTGGCAACTCTCACTGGCAGTGCTGGAGTCCTCAGTTGCAGGAGTGGTGTGACATGCTAGTAAGAGCAGCTTCTGATATGATCTGGCACAGTTCCACCAATGCAGTGCCTACTAGATTTACCACCCATTTTATCATCATCAAAGAAAAAAAAAACATCCTTTCTAACTTTGCAAGTTTATATCCTTTTTGCTCATTTCGTTGTATTTACCTAGATTGAAGTTTGTCTACTTGTCAATGGCGTATGTGATTTGTTTGGGAATTTGGGCACTCGGAAAAATCATTAGGGTGTCTCTGATTGAGCGAAGAGCAACCTCGGCCTGCTTTAGGAAGAAGGACCAATTGCAATTACAGAAGAAGATAAAATGTTTGTTAAGTTTGTGGCTAGTATTGTTTCCTGTAGCAGGTGCAGAAGCGTTGTTTAAGCATCTGCTGTCTTTTACCACTCTTTCCTCATCACCGTCCATGTCTGCTTTTTTGTTTTTCCCCAATTTCTGCTGGGTATTGTCAGATTGGTTGCGTCAATACATAATTGTGCTTGTAATTATGCTGCCTCCTCTCAATGGTTCAATTGCTCAGTTTTTTATTATGGATTTTCTGCAAACATAACCTGAACAAGGAGATCTATATTTCATGGGATCATTAACAATATCTTTTTAAGAAATCAATTGTCAACCGATGCATATAAATTGAAATATGCAATTGAAACACATTACCATGCTACCTTATCTTTATGGCTTTTCTGCCTAAATATTTTAATGTGGATATTGCCTA
The DNA here is from genome assembly GCA_015680685.1 of Gnetum montanum. Classification (NCBI taxonomy): domain Eukaryota; kingdom Viridiplantae; phylum Streptophyta; class Gnetopsida; order Gnetales; family Gnetaceae; genus Gnetum; species Gnetum montanum. The sequence goes on along the minus strand of MNCI01036301.1, from coordinate 14,264 downwards.
AAGTTAAAATAAATGCATATTTGTTTTGCCTCGTCCCAAATTGCTTGTATTGTAAAATTTCCACTGAACCCTCGAAAAACAGGTTCGGTGGAAACATTAAATATTGAGCCTCCTACATTAACTATTGAATAATGAATATGAATTGACATTTGATAAACTGCGGTGCATAAACGTCTGTAAGATTATACGTTCTCCCAATAGCTTTTTGGCTTGATGATGCATACCGTGCATTATGCCTTTTCAGCTACGACATCAATTATGAAGACTTGGATTTCATCTGTCAATGTCTAATTTTCTTTAAGTTGACAAGAAAACAAATATGTATGAATAGATCCATGTACCTTGCGGTACATAAATCTGACTATCATTCTTTTTTCATCCTCGGAGAGATTTTCCTGCTTGGTATTCTTTCTGCCTTAGATACCCTGGGATCATATCTGATCTGTTTGTAATACTAGATAATTTAATTGGACAAACCGAGGGAAATGTCAATTGAAATATGTGAATGGCAGCACAAATATGCTCACAATTGTTCTGCCCGGTTTCAGATTTCAAGTGACCATTCTCTAATTTAATTAAAAAATAACTAAAAGTTAAAGAAACCTGGTCATTTGCTAGATGATGATACAGGATTGGGACTGTAATTGTTCTGCCTCATACAATGACTCTCTCTTAATATATTTTATTCTGAGGTTTCAACCAAAACATAAAATATTGTATCTTGGATCTCATTCATAGGACCGGGCCTAATATATGCTAACTAATCAAAACTGACAAAGAAAGTGGCAGCCCAATCCATAACTGCCACTCAAATTATTCTGTTAGAAACCCAATGACACTTCCTTTGTATATTAGATCATGCACTTTGCTGCAAACATCATGAGCAAAAGGGGTTTTGGCTTTCATGGGGGCAACGCCTAATTCCTTTCTAACTAATTAAAGTTGAAAAATGGATCCATATGGATTGGAATCTGTAAATTTTGCTGATGCAGACAACAAGGGTCAAAGAGTATTTCAATGGCATATAATAATATTACAGCAAAGTTGAATACTTAAGCACAGAGAGACCTAAAATACATCCGTCAATCCAAAACTCTGTCGTTTTCCCCACATCAGGTCATCATAATGCTTCTTTCTCCTTTTTGCCTCACCAATTTATTTGGAAACTGTGATGCAACGTGGACTGTTTCCTTCATCCAAAAGTCACACTCAATCTGGATTGCACATGCATCACATGGGACCTCATGCTTGATGCTTCCTCCCCAGATTCCTTACTCTGATTAAATTCAAAGTTTGCCCAATAGCCCTTCTCAGTCACAATATTCCTCAAATCAGATCACAATCCAAACATAAATTACCCACTACTGTTTCAGATTTTTGAGTAGTGGAATCAGTTAATCACAACCTGGATCAACGTAACAGCCAATGAATTGAATTGGTATCACAGCACAGTAGCCACTGGTACAGATTGATTTGAAACTTTCATGGAATCTGTTAAGAACAAGGTTCGCCTAACTAGCAACCAATCAAATGCATGGGCGCCTCACTTTGCTTTCCAGGAATATGAGCGACTGGTGCTTTCGGTATGGTATAATTTACAAAGCACTGTGACATTTTTATTTTGCTTTTTTGTCCTTTTGCTCTGGACTGGAGTGGATTGGATTGGATTGGATGGAAAGAGCTGCATAACCTTTTGTGATGCTGCTGATATAATCTTGTATGGGCTTTTTGTTGCTTAGAGGACAAGGATCCTGGATTTTTTCAGTGTTTGAGACGTTGCTTCAAGGGCTTTCTTGGGCTACTTGTCAGGAAATTGATGTCTCTTTATGGTGCATGTGATTGCAATATTCTGGGCATTATTCCACTCGAGGAATCTAACATGGACCAAGCAACTTCCTAGACCTAGACACACATGATCCCACCAAAATTCGGTTGCCTTTAGCTTTAGATGCTGTAGATTTTAACCTGGTGTTATGTATAAAATAATACATATTTAAATTTAAATTAGGCTGCTAGAAGCAATGTTACAAATGGAAATAAATAATTTGAGATAAGGTTGTCATAAGATATGTTTATCATCTTAGCCTTGTCTGAATAAAATTTTACAACATTTATGACCATAAATATGCATGGGTCTTCAAGAATTTTAAATAAATCATGTTTTATGCATCCAATAAAAAAAATAGCAAAGAAATCTTTTTATTAGAACAGTGAATGTTTTGGTAAGATTCCTAATGGATGCTACAAACCTCGAGTTTAATCCAAAACAATGTAAGATATTTCACTTTCTTCGGGTTATTTATCCAAAACAATGTATGATATTGCTGTCTCTGGGTTAGATTATAAATATACACTTAACGAATGCAAGGATGGATATAAAACGATCCAAACAAATATGAATAAAACAAAGTGAATTTGATGCGGATACACATGAGAAAAGAAACCGTTACATCAATGTAAATAAACGTACCCAATATCACAGTGGTAGAGCCTTCAGCTATCTCTTCCTGAGAGGCATGCAGAGAGATTGTTGCTAACGTAACGTACTGATAGGATTCACTTTATATATGGAATGTCTAGTGTTCATGAAAAAATCCTGCATTTTGTACTTGCTTTACTGTTGGGCCGTTATGTAAAATTATATAGATCATGATCCATTCCTTCATGTAGGGAAATTATATATACACACACGTGAATGAGTAATCTGTAGTGGCGGGTTCATGGCATAATGTGAAGGCACAACGGTTTTTTTATGCCTTTTCAAGTTTTTTTCTGGACAATCCTAAAAAAATCTTTTTTTAAGGGTAGGAAAAGGATGATGCTTTGCTTGTTTTCATTAGCACCCTCTAGATAACATAAGACGTGAAAATTCATTATCTCATTAAAATTATGGTGCATTTGTTAAGCACAAACCTAGCTCATATGGCTAGGAAAAAGTAGTGTATTACTTCTCCTCATATTCAGCATTATGTTAACCATGGTTTGTCCATTGAAAAATCTATTTATAATGTGCTAAATTATGCCAAAGTTGCTATCCATAATGATTTTGGTTGATGTTGGTTCTATTGAAAAAGTTGCAAGTTTCTCTTATTAAACCAAACATTTCTAATTAGGTTAAGATATTTATAGAAAGAACCAAGATATTTTACATGGATGATATGATGCCTAAAGCTCTACAAGAAACAAAAGTTTTAGAAATAGAAACTACAAATTATTTTATAAAAAAATCCAATTATAACATCTATTAACTAATTACTTCATTGAAGGTGTAGGGATTGTCAAAATCCAAACCATCAACAAAATGTTTTAATAGAACTTTAGTAAAGTACAAATAATAATTTGATTCATGAAAAGAAAAAAGGAACAAACACTTACAGGAATATATAAAATAATGTAGCAAGATAATGTTTTGTTTAGAGAAAGAAGAGGCTTACATAGAAAAGGTAAATTTAATAATAGTTAAAACCAAAACTCTAAATTTATATGTCCATACATCCTCTTCATCTTGTTTCTTTAATGTTTGCTAATGAGAGTGCAACTCAACTATTAAGTTTGTTGCTTTATGTGCAACAAGTTGTAGATTTGAGTTGTGTTCGAGGCATTACCATTGATGATTAATGAAAGTGCTCAATGCCCAACCATAGGATCTACAAGTATCATGGTAGGCTATGTTGTAATCTATGGATAGACTAGCTTTCACCTAATTGCTATATTTGCACCTAGACTAGTAGTGACTATTATATTACATATAATTTAGTTTAGGTGAGGCACATGATCATTGATGTTACATGACCCATGATTAAACAAATTAAAAATATAAAAACATAGTAAATTAATCTAATTATTAAACAAGAAAATTAAATCCTAAACTAGCCTACAACAATGAGTGTTTGTTCCCCAACCTATTGATGAGTGGTGAGGTACCCCTATGCTCAACCATACGAGCATTTCACGCACGATCCAGTCAAATTTCAAGGACTAAGTGCCTATGCGCCTTTGTGGAACAATAATGGGCTGGTTAATCGTTGTCTTCCCAAACTTACTTGTATGTCACAGTTGTATGGTTAAGTGATGAGTGGCGAGGTACCCCTACACTCAACCATACGAAACGAGCATAGCACGAGTGATCCGGTTGAACTCTGCAGACTAAGTGCCTACACGCCCCATGGAACACTTGGGGTTAATCATTCGTTGTCTTCCCAGACTTACTTGTGGTTGTCACGATGTATGGTTAAGTAAGTTCGAGGCATATGATTTTTATATCTTTGTATGTTTTTCTCCTATGCTATCGAGGTGTAGGGTTGAGAAACTAACTAACTCTAACTAATGACTAAGTCTAAATTACCTAGGGTCAACATCCGTTCCCACTTATCGTACACACCCTGAACCGATGCAACTGTGGCTACCAAACACTAATCGTTGCTGGGATCACTGTGCGTAACGCACGTGCTTGAAGTGGTCGTACTGAGTCACCTAACTAGGAGGAAAGGGTTGAGAGAATCTATCTAGCCTAAGTGTGATGAGCAGCCGATTCCTTGACTAACCATACACATCTGGGACTACCACTGGGATTACCAAGCGTAGATCCTAAATACGCCACTGGGTTACCAAGCAGTCACACGAGATGCTCGTAATCAAGTCGTACTCATACCGCATGCGATGTGCAACTGATTCCTTGACTATTCGTACACATCCTTAGATGCTCGTAATCAAGTCGTACTCATTCCGCATTCTAGGAGTTTAAGGGTGAGAGAGAAAACAATAAATAAAATCCTATTCCATGCACTACAAGGTCNGAGAAAACAATAAATAAAATCCTATTCCATGCACTACAAGGTCTATTTGGAAAGCTCGTCTTTATTACTGTACACAACTTGTGTTCAGGTACAATATTGCTTGAATAAAGATCCATTCACTTTTGGGACTCCTACTGTGGGCACATGGAAAATATTCTATCTTTGGAGTGCTCAAACTGCCATAGTTTCCCTACTTCTAACTCAGGATGGGAAATAAGGGGAGTGCCACCTCTTATTTATAGATATGGTGGTAGATCGCGATATCGCGTACGTGACATCGCAGGGGAAGATGTGATATCGCGTACGCGATATTGCAGGGGATGCAATATCGCAGCAGCTGCGATATAGCGTACGCGATATCGCGGCTCATGCGAATCACGTCTCATCATACCCCCATGACAATGAAAACTCGTCCTCGATTTCCTTACAATAATATCGGGAAGGTATGGAATTATTGAGGGGAATGGAACTAATGGGATGACATGTGAATGGATCATCATTACAAGACTTGACAAAACTGGTGTTCATGACAACAAGGGTGAACACCTTATTACAATGACATCAGGCCTTTGTTGGCAATTGAGAAGAAAGAGAGAAAGAGAAAGAAGTGTTGCTGTTGCCAATGCCAAGATTGAGCCTTCCGTTGTCTGTCAGTAAGCGCGTCATCGATCTTGCTCCTTGCATAGCTGCTTCCAGCACGGCTGCATTCCAAGTGTTTGCTCCAGATCCAATCCGTTGTTGTATGATCACCATCTACACACACAACACAATCATATATTAGCAAGGGCAAATGAATCATTATGTAATTAATACCTTTCTTTGGTGTAGGTTCATTGGCTAGGTTGTGGTATGGCTAATATGGATTTGGGGAGAAATTAATGAGGACTACTGAAGGTGTAGGGTTTAGGAAGTGATGAGACGCAACATGCACTGTGCCGCGATATTGCGTACGCGATATCACGATCCGCCACCATATCTATAAATAAGAGGCGGCACTCCCCTTATTTCCCAATCCTGGCTAGAAGTAGCGAAGCTCTGGCAGATTGATCACTCCAGAGTTAGAATTTTTCCCATGTGCCCGCAGTAGGAGTCCTAGAGTGAACGGCTCTTTATTCGAGCAGCTTGTAACCTGAACCCAAGTTGTGTACGACAATAAAGACGAACTTGATTGGATAAACCTTGCAGCACGTGGTTTCATTTATTGCTTTCATTTACTGCTTTCCTAGTGCGTTCAAGTACGACTTGATTACGAGCGTCTACGGACGTGTACGGCTAGTCAAGGAATCGGCTGCTTGACGCAATGCATGAGTACGACTCAATTACGAGCATTGGCTGCTTGGTAACCCAGTAGCGTATTCCAGGATTCTGCGCTTGGTAACTCCCGGGTCTAATGTGTACGGCTAGTTGAGGAATCGGCTGCTCATTGCTAGGCTAGATCGTGTGATAAGTACGACTTAGTTACGAGCACCCACGGGTGTGTACGGCTGGCTAAGGAATCGGCTGCTTATCACACGTAGGCTAAATAGGTGCCTCAGTACGACCACTTCGAGCACTTGCGTTACGTGTGGCGATCCCAGTAACGATTAGCGTTTGGTAAGCTGCAGTTGCATAGTTCAGGGTGTGTCCGGTAAGTGGGAACGGATGCTGACGCTAGTTAATTTAGACTTAGATCTTAGTTAGAGTTAGTTTAGTTTTCTCAACCCTTTCTCCTGGTAGCATAGAAGATAAGCCGAAAATACCAAAAAAATCACATACCTCAGACTTGCTTAACCATACACCGTGACACATACAAGCAAGCCTGGGAAGACAACGAACGATTAACCCCAAGTGTTTCTTGTGGCGTTAAGGCATTTAGTCTGCGGAGTTCGACCGGATCGCGCGTGTACGCTCGTATTCGTATGGTGGAGTGTAGGGGTACCTCGCCACTCATCATTGGCGCCGTTGCCGGGGACTAAGTGTTTTTTCGCCAATTTAACATAAGGGATATCACTCACATCGTTGTGAGCTTAAAACGAACCTTAGGGTTAATCAGTTAATCAAGAACAATAAATAACGGTGAAGTTAGCACACCAATAGAAATGGCTTCTTCTCACGAAATCAACTCACCTAAGGACAATACAGGAGAAAGTCAGCATCATACGCATAACCGAGATCAACCATGTCCTCAACAATCTAAGGTCACATATACTCATCCCGATGAGTATGTGCCGGATTTTACCTTTGTTTTCCATCAAGATGAGCAACTGCGGTGGAGAGACATGCAAGGTAACATCGTGTTACCCCGAGATCGATCTGCCCCCAACATGCTTTTCCGTGCCTTGGTACAGATTGGCATGCATGAGCTGTTCGCAGAATACGTTTTGGATGACCATGACACAAGGGATTATCATCCCACAAATGCCCAACGTATTCGGGACGAAAGGCAGGAGAGCCAACATTCATTATTGTAGGGCAAGGTTCCCCACGTCATTAGTGAAATAGGAGAAGAGGAACCCCTCACGATGGGTTTCTTAGAAAATGATGTTCCTCCTCCTCACTCTAGTGAAGAGGTTAGGCATCAGGGCCTTAGATCAACGATACATATTCCAGGCTCTGATCCCCGTGAGCACCAGCTGTTCACGGCAGGAACAACTACTCACACTAATGACAGACTCGTTGTTCGTCACAACGATTGGGGCCGAAGCAGCCGAAGAGAAGGCAAGAAACATCACCAGGGTGATGGATCCCCTTCTTCTTCTCCTTCATCTTATCATTCACCCTCTCCTTCCACATTTGGGCGCAGCCACCATGAGCATAACGCGGAGAGTAAAGGTAAAAGAGATGAAATGCCTCGACAGGAAGGTCGAGAGGGGTTAGGACAAGGGCAAGGACGTAGGGAAAGTAGGGAACCACCACGAAGACATCACAGGCGTCATGAAAGAGATGATCATGATGAGCCCCTACTCACAACCCGAAGCATGCTTGATATTAGAGAGGCAGTTAGGATTCCCACAAGGCATTTAAAGGACAGTAGGATCAAGCGTTTGGACATAAATAATATTCTA